>VYXD01005846.1:0-21378 GCA_013397195.1 Hylia prasina
CCGCCTGCTGCCCTCGAAGGGGCTCCGAGTCCCCGGGGGGAGCGGGCAGGGGCTGTGGAGGGGCCGCGCCGCTGTCCCCAGCCCGATGCGGGGCCGCCCTCGGCCTCGCAGGAAGGGCAGGGCCCCGCGGAACGGGAGCCGTCCCCTCCCCCAGCTCTTCCAGCTCGCACGTTTGGGCCGTGTAGGTGTTATTTACCTAAATTGCTCGATCTTGCCTCATCCCCACCCTGCCCGGAGAAGCGCGGAGATGCGGAGGGGCATGGAAAGGCCTGTTAGTGCTCGTTCCCACCCCCGGCTGCGCAGGGACTTCGTTCTGGGCCTTTCTGGGTGGAGAGAAAGGTCGTTCTCACGGCTTTCCACACTAGTCTGTGGAAGCAGTGGTGGTCAGTCTTGCCCTCGCTGTAATTTAGTTAATTGTGCCTTGGGACTGAGAGCAGTGTGGCTGTTGGCAAAATGTTGAGAGGGGTTAGATAAGATTATGGAACCCTATGTCTGTCAGATCACTTAATTCTTTCTTACTGAGAGCTTTGGGTAAAACTAATAAAGTTTGGATTGTGAATATTCAAGCAAAGCAGAGGGGCAGGCACTGATCTCTTGATCTCTGGTGATCAGTTGCAGGACCTGGGAGAATGACACGGAGCTGTGTGCAGGTGGTTTAGGTTGGATATTAGGAAGCGGTTTTTCACCTGGAGGGTGGATGCAGAGTGAAACAGGCTCCTCAGGGTAGTGGTAACGGCCCCAAGCCTGACAGAATTCAAGGAGTATTTGTACAACGTTCTCAGGCACAGGGTGGGATTGCTGAGGTGTTCTGTGCAGGGTCAGGAGTTGGACTTGATGTTCTTTGTGAGTCAGTTCCAACCCCGGTAGCCCTGAGAGGGGTCTCTGATCATTTGGGATTTGTGTTGCTCAAGCCTGACCCTGGGCCTTGGGGAGCTGCTCTTGCACTGACCTTTGGTGCCAGGTTTTGAAACTGGGCGGGTGTCCCTGGAAAGGGCTGTGCCGAGTGTTCACCTGGCTCCTCATGGAAGCCCAGTCCTGGGTGCACTCCACAAATGGGCTGGGAAGAGCCCCTGCCAGAGGGGACTGGGCACAGTGGCAGCTGTTCAGAGGAGAGCAAGTGGACAGCCAGCATTTCTGCTTGGGGCTGGGAGCGATTTCTTTGTTCTTTGAACACGCTCTCTTTTCTGAAACAGAATTGCCCAAATTATTCAGTCTCAGAGTCGGGGCTTGTGCCATCCTGCCAACTGACCTGGGTGTTGGATGTAAATCCAGTGTGGATTCTGGGTGCATCATCAGCTGGGGCAGAGGAATCGCTCATCCTGTGTTTGCTGGTTTTGGTGTGATGTAGAAGAGGGCAAAGTTTCTGCTAGGGGAGGAGAAAGTGAGCTTGGGAAGACTCAAGGCAAGATTTGGGGAAAGTGTCAAGCTTTGTTCCTTAATTACCCTAACACTAGGATTAGGGTAATGTTCCAGTTCCTGCGGCACATGCTCTGTGGAGACACACACCGTGTCTGTAACTGGGAGATGAAAACTGGAGTTGGGGTGTCTGATCCCAAGCACAGGGCTGTGCTCTGCACTCAGGAGAAAATCTGCCTGTGCCTTGTGGCTGGAATCCCTGTTCTCTTTGGATGACTCCAGGCAGGGAAGGGTTTATTGTAAAGGTCCAGACCTTTCCCTGAGCATGAAAAATGTCCATCTTTGGTGGTAGGCAGTGATCCTTTCCCTTCATCTTGCCAGTGGGGAGACATTTCCATTATTTCACCTTTCTCTAGTGATTTTTGTCAACACCTGGTAAGATATTTTCTATTTTTAGTGAAATCTGCTGTCTTCTTGTTCCCAATGTGTGTGGTGGCAGAGTTGGGCGTACATGTCCTGCACTCAGGCCAGAGAGCTTGGCTGGCCAGCTGCTGCCTACAGGGAGTTAAAATAGGGTTGAGGAAGGGAACCTAGTCTTGGCTTTGGCTGCAACAAAGAAGCAAAAACTCATGCAGCTGAGGATCTGGGTGAAGGGATGAGGCACAGAGCTTGGACAGATGTGGTGAGAGGTAGATGTTGAAGGAGAAAACAGACACTTCAAAGTGGGAGGTTCAGAACAGGTTTTCTGGTTTTGGCAGGGCTCATGGGTTCATAGATTGAGGGAAAGTGAAGCTTGTTGGATGTTGGGAATATGGTACTTTGGAAAAGTGATAATAAAATTGGTGGTAGGTTCTAGCAAATGTGGGAGAAATTGGATCATGGAACCTTGCATGACATTAAGGTTGAGGTCTGTGCAGGAGCAGTTAATGGTACTTGTTTGCTTGAAAAAAGCTGGTGAGATGTGACAGTGAGGATGCAAACCTGGGACTGGGGATTGACTTGGTAAAATACCATTTCCTGAAGGTGAGACATGGAAAGACTTAGTGTTTGATATTTGGCCCATTTTTGAGTAATGCAGATTAGGTTCATCAGCATGGAGTGCCTTGGAAGTAGGAATTTTGGGATATATAGGATGTTGAAAGGTGGTTATAGATCTATGGAGTTGTAGAGAAAGGAACTTTCTGCTCTGATGAAAGGGACATGTACCCAACTTTTCCCAATTTTATTAAATGGTGGGTGTCCTTATACTTCCATTTCAGTTAGTCTCCATTTTCTCCTTACAGAACTAATTTTCTCCTTGTCTTTCCTCATGTCCTCTGAGGAATAAGGGAAAGGAAGACAGGAGAAGCAAATGGGTGACATTGTAGTGGTGTGATTAATTTAGTGTCACATTTCTGAAGAGGCAGGGATTTATTTCTGGGTTACCAGACCTGTCACCTCCACCATTCCTCCATTATGGAATTGCTTACATTAAGATATTTGTTCTGGAAACTCTGTGCATGAGATTGTTGCCATCTTAGATCTTGAGAGAATAAAAAACCCAAGATTTTAAGATCAGGAAACACTGCCTTGACTTAGTTTGGCTACAAACATTTGTTGCAAGACAGCTCTTGGATAATTTTTCTAAGCTTGGATATCTCCTTCCAGGGGCTTGCAAGAGCTGACTTCCCTGGAATTTACAGAATGTAATTGGAGAAAGGGAGTTCTCCTTTGAACCTGAAAAAACTGCTTGGAAGAGGAGGCTGCAGCTTTTTGAGCTGGTGTTGGTGCTGTTGCTGAATGTAGAGTGTTTTTCCAAGCTGGTTTTTGGCCCCTTTTGCCATCAAGGCACCAAATTTACATATTGGTAGGAAGGATTGATGAGAAATGGGATTGTTGATGTGGTCATAGGATCAGTGGTTCATGGATATTTTCTGGTTAGGAGTCCAGTAGAGAGGTAGTGACATGAGCCTGGCACAAGTCTCACCTGCTCCTGTGCTCACATTGTTCTGGACAAGTGATTTTATTACCCATTTCATGCTGCTGCTTTGGGAGGCTGAAGAGCAGAAGGGAAGCTTGGAGTTCTTTGTGGACTTGGTACCACCACAACATTTGGAAGGTTCAATAATTTTAATTTTTCATGGAGTTTAGTTCTGAGATTTAGGTTATGTCCTCCTTACTGCGTTCTATTTTTTAATTAATATTACCATTTGCAGGGAGGTGGTGTCTAAAGCAGGCTGTCCAGCTCCTGCCCATGTAATGGCTGCATCGTATTATGGCAAATTATTTCATGTGAGTGGTAAATAAAATGTGTGCTAGATGGAAAACAATTTTGAGTCAAGGCAAGAGTTGGGCTGCAGGTTTCCCATTGGGTAGTCTTGAGTGTTAACAGCAGACCTAGAAAATTGAAGTTACTCACTCTGTTTTTGCAGAGAAGTAGGCTCTGCCCTTGCACCTTCTGGAACAACCAAAGGCTAAATTAGTCCTCTTTTAATTAAGCCAAGTGCAGGGAGAATCCAGCGTGCTAATACAGAATTACGTGCCAAAACTTGCTTTCCCTGGGTGGGAAAGGTCTTCCTGTGGTGGGAAGAAGTGGCCCCAAATCCTCTTCTGTGTCCAGGGAATCAAAAAGGTGCCTCTCCCTGTTGTTACCAAAGCCTTAGGAGAAGGCGTTTTCTCAGAGCATATTTGCACATGTGCGTGTGAGTTGTCAGAAAGTCTTTATTTTTAGTGTTCAGAAAATGGATGAGCGTGGACGCGCACAACAAATTAATTTCCAGTCCAGAAAAGCAAGAGCTCCTGCAGTGTTCCTTCTCTTGCAGCCTTTGTCACAGGTTTCTCTGTCTGTTACCAGTGTGCTGTTGAATTCCAGCCTTTCTTCCATGCTTGGTTATACTCCAGAAAGAAAAAGAGAGCTTCTTGCTCACTCTGCAGCATCTAGATTAATTTCAACTGATCTTACAAATTAAGTTACAAGTTTTGGCACAATAGCTTTACTGGGGGCTTGTAAGGTGTGAAGGAGAGTGCTGATTGCTGGAGTTTAATAGCTGTTTTTTTCCATTTGATTCTTGGAATGGTGGTAGTTTCATCTTGTGTTAATAATGATAAATTTTTAGAGAATTATGTCAGAACTTCACTTGCTGGCCGGGGTTTGCACCGGGTGTCTCTTGCAAAGCCTGCTCGATGCTGGCTGAGTGATGGAGGTGGTTTGTGGTGCATTGCCTGCTCCATGGAACAGCTGATCACAGGGATTTCCTGAAGAAATGGTTACAGGCATTGTCCTCTGGTTTATCCTTTGGCTCTGGTAACTGTTCCTGCCTTTGGACTTGCATGATCAGATCAATTAAAACTCTTTAACTTTTACAGATGGTTGGTACAGGTCGGTTTTCTGAGTTCTACCTAAATCCCTCTCTGTACATGAACCATAAGAGTCAAATCAGCTGAATGATTGTCCTGGCAGTCCTCTGTGCCTACCAATTAATGAGGAAAACAACTGTGTCACTTAGCAGCAATTAGGGAGGTAGAACTTTCCAGAGGATGCTGCCAATGGAACCTGATGTCAGCTGTGAAGAGCCTGTAGTACTTTTGAAACATTCCCCTTTGTGAGCCTCCAGGAGGCTGCAGTATTGCTGGGGTCTCTCCACCAGGCTGTTCCCTGGTGTTGCTGGGGTCTCAGAAACTGTAGTTTTGGTAACTGGAATACTGTCCAAAGCTCCAGCAGTAGGAGATTTAGTTTTGTTAGTGCTCTTGGAAGAAAAAGGAACTGCTTCCTGTTGAAGTATTGCTTTGGCTTTAGGGCAGACCTAAAGGGATATTCCTCCAAAGAAAATCCCCCTGCCTTTCCTGCGCTCCCTGCTCAACCTGAACTGTTGGTTTGGGGAAGAGATGCAAGCAGAAGAGTTTTGTCATTGGTTTCTGTTTCGTGTGTGTGTGTAGACAGGTTAATTTGGCAGTGCCCAGTTATATTGTAGCCATTTTTATGGGATTGTGTCGGGAGTCCTTGGCACTGGCAGTGAGGATATCCACTGGATTTGTGGCAGGAGAAGCTGCAGGCATGGGAAAGAGGCAAAGCCTGTGCTTGGGTTCTGGGGCTTGGGTGTCTTGCTGATGTTGCTGCCCCCTGAAGGTACATGGCCTCATCCAAGGTCAGCTTTGGGGTCTTTGTGTTTTGGGGTCTTTGCTCCATGTGCTGTTGACTAACTTGGCTCTGAAAATAATAATGTTCATGACCTTGGGAAATTCTGTTGTGCCTAGAATCCCTTGGGAGATGGGGTGAGCAGCATTCCTGTCACTGTTGCTGGAGGTGATCCCAGTGTTCTGCCCCAGGTCCATGGATTGTTGCCAGCACTGATGTTTGGTGAAGGGCAGGTGTCCAGCCAGGCTGGAATGCTGGAGACCCATGGAGGGTTTGTGTGAGCTCTGCTAAAACTCACCTGTTACAGATCTGAACAAAAGGAAGACAAAGCATGACAGACCTTCTGCCAGGAGAGCGTGTGGCACCAGAGCCACTGCCAGGGCATCCTGGAGGGTGACAGACATGTTAGACACTGCTTTCTGAGTTGGGAAAGTGGGACAGTGAAGTTTTCCCCAAGACAGTGAAGAGTATCATAAAACATGGAGTTACAGTAAAACCATTCCTGTGGCTTCTATATAGATTGTGATCCTCATTACAGAGGATGACTTCTTCATTGGCAGGAATCGTGAGGAATTCAGAGAGGAATCAGTGGAGCTGATGTAGGAAGAGCCAATCTAAATTTAGGATGTTTCTAGTGCAGAATTACTCCAAGATGTTGCTTCAAGTATAACTAAACCTGTCAACTGCTTTCCCTACAGACTGGCCATGTCTTGTTTTGAATTAATCACAACAGTTTGTGCTTCTTGTTTAAGGGAATGTTGAGGTCATTACGTATCATTTATTATTTCTCTACAGTGGGACACAACCAGCTATTTAAAAGAGATCTAGAAAATAGTTTTGGTGGAAAATGCAGTTAAAGCAGACTGTACTGTTCCAAAACAATACCCAGAGGAAAGTTTGATTTCCAACCTAAGCGCTTTTTTTTTAATTCAAATTTTAAAATCTACTTTTCTGTTGATGTTGTCCCTTCAGTAGGTAAAAGATCTTCAGGAAAGGATGTAAAATGTCAATTTTGTTAATCCAGGTTTGTTTCTATTTTAGCTGTAAAATCATAGAAAAATATAGGTTGCAAGGGACTTCTGGAGGTCATTTGTTCCCTACTCGTATTGCTGAAATTTCAGCATCACGAGAACACACAAATCAGGTTTCTTTTGTGAGACAGAGCATATTTTTTAATAAAGTTGATTGCTATTATTTCTTTTAAAAGTAAGCTGGGTGTTGATTGATGTTGACGCCCAGCAGGCAGTACTGTAATATTTAGGCATGTCTTGATTTTTTAATTTCGGTGGTGTTTCTCCAGTATTAGATATTCTCCAAACTCTGAAGCAGCAAATGCTCTTCCCTGGAAGGATTACAGGGCTATGTGGGCTCTGTGAAAGAAATCATCAACAATTTTATCTGATAATTGTAATTCTTGCTCACCCTACCAAATCACATTTTACACTCATGATTTCAGAGGCTGGGTTTAAGCTTTCTGCTATGAAAGGTAACACCTTCCTTGCAGTTGCAGATAAAAGAAGGGGAATAACCTTTCGATTCCAGACTCTGCACTGTAATTCTGCTCTTCTCCACTGACAGAGCTTTTCTTCTCTCACAACAAACCCGCTGCTGTCTCAGCCTGTTTACACTCTTAGGCTGGCACAATCGCCACTGTAATGAGCTTACGTGGGGAAAGTAGAAGTGAGAGGAAAGTCTCTAGACCTGTTTGGCCGATCTGTCCACCTTGCTTTCTCCTCGAGGGGAAGCTGAGCTTGTCTGGAATTCATAAAGCTATGGAAATGTTTTCTTGGCTCTTCGAGCTCAGCTTGCTGCAGTTGAGGGCCTCTTTTACTCCTTTGGGACTGCCGTGGCCTCCCTGAAGCTGAGTTCAGGTGTGTCATTGGGAATAACCAGGTTTATGTGGCGTTGAACAAGGTTTTCTGGGTTCACTTCACTCTCTCTGGATGACCTTAGATCTTCCTGGCAATATACTGTTCACACTGAGGGCAAGGCATGCTGTTAGCAGCAATCCACAGGGAAGCCGGTGTCAAGCGGTGTTTGTGTTCCTGGGTACATTATTTATACTCCAAACCTTAGTCACAAAGGTCATCCCTTGGATAGCACTTGCCAGTTCCTTGGGACACCAGTCTTCCGGGAAGCTCTTGGCTTCCAGCTCTCTGGGAGCCTGTGGAAGTGCTGCATCATACTGGGGCAACTTCACAGGTTTTAAGTTCTGAGTGAGTAACTGCTTGAGAGGTTCCATGCCAAGAACATTTCCATTTTAAAGGAGAAAAAAAAAATCATTCCAGTATCTCAGTTATTTTGGACTTTAAAAAAAGGCAAATTTTACTTGAGGCGAAGTAGGTTTTTCTCAGAAACTAATCTGTATGGATTTCTTAGCTGTGTTTTGTTGTTGCTTGCTCTAAGTGCATGCATCTGGAAGGACAGAGGGTGTAGGACATTCCTGTGCTAATTGGAGTAGGTGCTGGAAGTATGGATCCTTCACAAAATATCTAATTCTTTATGGAGGCATGGTTGGAATTGCAGTGCATTGTAAGGATGATGCCTTTTTAAAAATGAGGGGGGTTGTAACTGGTTTAGATTAAAATGTTTTAAAAACCAGAGTCAAAGAGAATACTGAGAGGCTTTTTACCATTTTATTGAACTTTAGGCACAAAATGTCTGAGCTTGCCAATCTGTTTCGACAACAGGCTACTGTTAAAAGAACTCAAATTTTTAAGAACTGATCTTTTTTAATTAGTGGGCCTTCCAATTAAAAAATTCGTATACGGTGGCAGCACAATTGTTTGTCTCTGGCCTGGGGCTGTGGGCACTCCTGTGGAGTCTGTCAGCAGGACAGGAGTTGTGTTTGGCTCTGTTCTTGTGTGGGATGAGCAGGGTTCCTCTTGATAAGGCTACTGTGTAAGAAATCAGCTAATTATCGGTTTGCTAATACTCCAACGGCATTTTTGAGGACAGGCCTGTGTGGGAAGGGCCAACAGTGAAACTCTGGCGTGGTGTTCCTTTGCTGTAGCTGTCATGTGAGCCCTTTTGGGTGACATCTGTCCAAGGGGTGTCACCACAGGGGTTGAATGAGAAGCCGTGCTCTGCGTCCTTGCACAGGCAGGCCTTGGCAGTGAACAGCGTGTCACACTGTGGTTGGGAGCTTTGTCTTCCTCTCTCTATGACCTCTGGTACATTGCTTAAAAGCTCATGCTTGTTTCCAGGTTAAACATTTCTCTAGCAGAGATATTAAAATTTTAATGTTGTTTCTGGAGATGCTCAAGGCTACCGTGGACCCTGATCTCACCACATCGACTTTGATTAGATGATGTTGAGCTGACTCTCACAATATAAATTATTCTATGGTTGTCATTAATGCAGGAATTAATAAATGACAACATTCTATTTGGATTCTGCAGAAATAGAACTCATCTTTTATAACAAGCTCAGGGCACTTCTCTAGGTGCAATCGCTGCTCATACTGTGGATTTTTCTGCTTTAAAACTGCAGGCTCAACTGATGCTTGCATGTCAACACCTGTCCCCATTATCTGTCCTTATTTGTGTCATTCCCTTCTGCCAAAGAGCTTGGATCCACTGCAAAATAATCCCCCTCCAGGGGCACTGAAGGCAAAAATCTATACAAATTCCTTGGCAGTTTTGAGCAGAGAGTGAGCAGCTTTCAGGCAGGCTAAGTTTGTGTATGTCTGTAACTCTGTTTGCTTTAAAATTAAGTTATCTGTGCAGACTCTCTCCCCTTCCTGTGTAAGGAACAGTAGACAATAATACCTACCCTCGTAAATAGACATTGTGTGCCATTCTTAGAAGCTGCAGCTGATGATTTCCTGAAAAAGCCCTTCTCTGAGCAGCCTGTTACAATGTGCTGCTTGAGCTAGGCTAGAGCTACGTGACAAAAAATAGCCACTGTGAAATTTGATCTATCTTTAGATAATGTGATTGATTTTTCTTTTGATTTTTCTTTTTTTTTTTTTTGTGCTGAAACTGATCTTGCTGAGCTGGGTGAGGGGAGCAGTCACGTGTGCTTTATTTATACTGGATTGTGCTTAAAAATTAAAATTGCTAAGTCATCTGAGAGAGACATGGATAAGTTCAGTTAATTCCTTCACAAGGAGTATTGAGCAGAGGAAATGGGCCCGTGCATCTCCTGCCAGAAGCACGGGGAGTGAGGAGAAACAAAAACACAGTGACTGAACTTGGAAATCTAATAAATTTCACTGTACTAAACTGTTCTAGTAAACTTGCATGCTCTAGTAATGCCTGGGGACATCTAATTTCTAAGTGTCTGAGTCATGCCACATAAATGCTTTGAGGTTTTAGATGATTGCTGCCTCATCTTCTGAAACTGTATTTTGTGAGAGGACTAGCTTTTTGTCCAGGAATAGACTTATTACATTTTTAGGAATGCTTCATATTCTTCCATTAGCTGGACACATGGCTGAAGTATCCCATCCTTTTATTGTTCTAAGGCCTCAGTCACCCTTCCATTGCGGGCTTGGGGATAGTGCTGTGTCCCTGTTTAACCTCTGGACTGGACTACTGCAACCCTGTCTCCCTGAAGCTGCCACCAACACCATTTGTGTGTCAGTAGGTCAGAAAATAACCCAGTGCTGAGCTCTGTCCCACCTAAGGAGGCTTTGTCCATGTCAGAGAGCCCTTGCACGCACTTCTGCCTCTGGAAGCAGGACCAGCTGCTGGTCAGGTTGTGTGACGTGGTGAAAGACATCAGACCTGTGTCCCCTAGGTCCTCCACCATCTTCACAGCCAGTGGTTCTTGCTGGGTCCTCACAGGAGCTGCAGTGCTGCAGACCTCAAATAAATAACAGGTTTCTGCCTGTAGAGCAGGATTTTGCTTCTAGAGTTTTCTTCTGGTGTGACGTGTCCTAGTAGCTTAAGCTACCTGCTCCGAGCAGGTTTCTGGGTCTTTCTCATTAATGTGTGATTAATGGGACTGTTACTTCCTTCTGCAGTCTGGCAGTTGCCCACTTTCTGTGAAGGGATAAGATTGGCATAGCAAATAAGTGTATTAGTTTAGATAACAGTGTTGCCCACTGTTTGAGCAGATACACAGGGCTGTATGGCCCTGACGTGTGGTGCTACACACCAAACAATGCTCTTCCCAGCTCCAATACAGCTCCCTTTCCTGTAAGTTATTTTGAAAGCTGACAAGGGGATTCTTGTATTTAAACATCTAAAAAGGTGTTAACTTCCCCTTGTGGAAGATTTGAGAGATATAAAGGCACCACATTTATCTTAAGTAGGATAATGTTGATAAAAAACTGTAGTGAGTTACTGGTGTCTTAAATATTTGGATCTGGATGATAAAGTATTCAGACATACAGGATAAAAATACAGTGTTTGTCTCTGACATACAGTAACTTTCTTTTGAGTGGTTTTGACCAGTCTCAATACTGATAAAACTTACCAGAAGCTTTTCAAAAATTGCATTGTAAGGAGGAAGGATTGGAGCTACTTTGGGCAAGCAGAATGCAAAGGTACATCTTCCAGTCCTTGCAGCCGTGCATTTCTTTCATGTTTGAATAAAGCATCATAATCCAACACAGATGCTGCTGTCATTTGGACAGTCAGATTTAATGTTTTGACTGTAGGAAGTTGTGACTAAAGCTGGTTCCCATCCCAGCAGAATTGATTTTGTTACATTGGATGGCCCAAGACTTGTAATGGGGGTGAGATTGCAGCCTGTGGCCGTTGCTTTCAGTCTGGAATTGAAAGGAGGAGAACTGTCTGCAGATAGAGAGCACATGGCATTCTTTCCTTTTGGAAAGTTACCTCTACAACCAGCAGTTGGAAACAAGGTGCTGAAAGTTACCAGGTCAGGGAGTTGGTTTGTTAGGGGCCAGTCCTGTGTGAAGGAGAGGAGACAAATGGCTTTCAAGCTCTGACAAGCGATCCCAGGCCTGTGGCTGAGCAGGGTCCAGCCTCTCCTTTGCAGCAGCTTTTAATGATTAACTTAAATAGTTTTGAAGTACCTTGAGAATTTAACCTCTGGTTTATATTCTGTCTGCAGGTGGAGGAATCTGAGGCCTTTCTCCTCTGTCAGCACTGCAGACCAGGTCGCCTCTGATTTCACGTCTCATTTCCTGCTGCCAAGCTGTCTGATATGTCGGGACCCGTGCCGAGCAGGGCCAGAGTTTACACGGATGTGAACACACACAGACCCCGGGAGTACTGGGACTATGAGTCGCATGTTGTTGAGTGGGGGTAAGTCTGGGCTGCTTCTGGATATCCCTGGGATCAGTCCTTGTGGATCCTGTGTAGTGGTCCTTGGGGAGTTCAGGCACCTGTGCTGCATGAGGCTTTTTCATGCTTCTTGGCAGATGGCAAGGGGAAGGATCCCAACTTCTTTTCAGAAGAATGTTTCTTATCAAACTTTTAAATTCCCAGTTGTGGAGGAACATTTATAGCAGCTTCCTTAAACGTTTGAAGAATTTTTGCCAGGTAGTCGGGAAACATCCCCTTTCAGAGGGAGGAAAATCTATTTCTGAAACAATCCAAACAGTCCTGAGTGCGGGGCTGAAAAGAAATGGAAAAGACTTTCAAACTAAAGTTGCTGCTGACTTAGATAAGTGAAGAAACTCCACAGATTTAAATAGGTTCATACTATTTTACGACTTGTTGATCAGCGCTCTATGAGTGCCTGGAAAAGACATGGCTGCTTCTCTTTGAAGGAAGGAGGGGTCTAAATTGAGCTCATGACTAAAGTGTCCCAGAATCAGACAGCAGTGGTGGCAGCTTCATAGCTCTGCGTTCCTGTTGGGGTATGGAGGGCCCAGACAGAGTTCTGCCCTCAGCTGTGCAGTTCCCAGTTTCTGGAATGTACACAGTTATCTGAGCATAAGTCCTGCTTTGTGCCCAGACTGTTTTTAAACAGCCTTGCACTTAGATTTTTGCTCTTAGTGGCTTTGTTGAATTTTACCAGCATTATACAAGGAAAAATGGCGCTTCCAAATATAGAGAGAAGGGATAGTTCAAGTTTGCTAATGCTGAAATACATCATTGAGCTTTCAGTCCATAATTTTGGCTTGAATCTGTCCTGGGCAAATAGAAGCTCTCTGTTTCTGTCCTAATTTTTAAATCATCCAGTTCAGGAGAGGTAAGGCATTAGTTAATTCCTTTGTCTGGGAAGTGAGGCAGTGATTGAGTGTTAAAGAATATTTTATAAATTGTGATGGAAATGACTGAGCCCTTTGGAACTGTAACCTTTTCTCTCCACAGAAATCAAGATGACTACCAGCTAGTTCGAAAATTAGGCCGAGGCAAATACAGTGAAGTATTTGAAGCCATCAACATTACAAATAACGAAAAAGTAGTTGTTAAAATTCTCAAGGTGAGCTGGGGATTGGGCAAAAGATAAAATCTGTCTTGAAGTGATCAGGAGGCCAGAAAGGGCCTTTTGATGTTCTAAAACTAAAATCATTAAAGCCTGGCTTGGGAGTGTCACTCAATGAAATAGGCCATCGTTTTGAGCCTCCTGGTACAAGCCCTGCAATGGGTTATTAAGTCAGATCTCTGCCTGTAAGGAGTTGGGCTTTGTCTTAAAGAAGCCCTGATGTGCAACACCTTTTTACTTGGAGCTAAGCAACATTTCAGCAGCTGGCTACAAAATTCTCAGCTTCTCTAAGTGCCAGTGTCCTGGCAGGCTGTCGTGGCTGTGGCCTTCATTTAGTGACCCTCCATGGACTTCACAGTTAAACATTTCCCACATTCCAGTTAAGAAGTCTTGGAGTGCCACTGACTGTTAAGGCTGGAAAAGCACTGAAAGATCATCAAGTCCAGCCAACACCCCAGCATTCATGTCTCCAGGTGCCACATCTACATCTATTTTTTCTATTCAAGGATGGTGTCCTCACCACTGGAGCAGCCTGTTCTGGGGCTTGACAACCCTTTCTGTGAAGATTTTTTTCCTGATACATGTACCTCCCTTGCCATGACTTGAGGCCATTTCCTTTTGGCCTATCAGATCATGTTCAGAGAGCTTTTTTAAAAAATGCCATCTTCCAGCCTCTCCTTGACTTGGAATTATTGTCTGTAGCTGTCAGGGTTGTATGGTTAGAAAGGAGACAGCAGATATTTGAGCCTTTCCTGGTGTGATGCATACTCAGGTTAAATTGCAAGGGTTCCAATATATTTTGCTGATCCGCAGTCTTCTGGGTGTTGAGCTGTTAGCCTCACTTTACTGCAGGGCTTTATCTTACACTGTGGGTTTTTATTCCTCAGCCTGTTAAAAAGAAGAAAATCAAGCGTGAAATCAAGATCTTAGAGAACTTGCGAGGCGGTCCCAATATAATCACCCTTGCAGATATAGTAAAAGATCCTGTGGTGAGTAAGGGAGGAACTCAAGGGTACAATGGGGTTATGGGTGAAGTTGCTCTGTTTGATTTCAGCTCTGACCTGGCTTTTTGTTTTCCCCTGCTCTTAAATCCTTCTTTTGAATTGACTGATCAGATCAGCTCTTAATCTGATAAACTTCTTTTAGAGGGCCCTTCCCCCACAAGTCCCTCCAGCCCCTCACTCTGTGAGGAAGAGATACCAGTAAGCTGAGACAAGTTAATTCACTCTGCAAACAGTGCTGCTGGAGGCTGTGGGCTTTGGCTCTGCTCTCTCTGTCTGAGGGGAATCATAAATATGTCCAAGGCAGAGGTGTTTTGTGCAGTTTTAGTAGGGAAAAAGAAAACATTTAATTCATTTTCCTAAGTTGAAACATAACTTAAAATGGATGAATGCCTTTTTATCTGTTTCAGTCTCGAACACCCGCTCTGGTTTTTGAACATGTAAACAACACAGACTTTAAGGTACAGTGTGGGATGTGAATTCTCTTTTTTTTTGTGTTTGAAAACCACTCGTACTGTCTTTCTGGGGAAAGGAAAGTACATAGGGCAGGCGTTTCCTTCCAGCATAGGAAATGGTTTTAAAGGTAAATGCAGTTGGGACAGAAGTTTGTAATTAGCCCATCAGTACCATTTTGCCACAAAAGTTACAAGATGAGAATGCAGATTCCAAAAGGTATTTAACCTTGGGAGCAAATCAGTCTGTTGGCCCATCAGTGCCTTTTTTTTGAGGCATTTGGCTTTTATGTGTACAACTATTTATTGGAACCACTTTCAATGCAGACAGCTGTTTCTGTGGCCTTCCATACTCTTGGGAATGGGGATTTAAATGTTTCTTTGTCCCTTCATACTGACCTGCCTCAGAAGAAAGGCTGTGCAATGCCATCCATCATACTTGTGCTGGGTGGGTACAATCAGAGGGAGATAGTTACAGGAACCAGGATGTGCTGTCTGAGCAGAGCTGGAAGTAACCTGTGTATCAGATTTGCAAAGGGAGAGGAACAGACTGATCAGAGTCAGATGTGGGATCAGAGTAACTTGAGAAACTTGGACTATACCTTCAGAAGGGTTGGGAGAATGCCAGCAGCACAGAACAGGGGTTTTTGGATATTGAAAATTGACATGATGTGTTTGTGTCCCACAGCAATTATACCAGACATTAACAGATTATGATATTCGATTCTACATGTATGAGATTTTGAAGGTAAGTTTGTGTTTTGATGTTTTCTTGGTTTATTTCTAGTATTTGCTCTCAGCTAATCATGTCTCTACATGGTACTCATGTCACTGATGATAGTGACACTATGAAAAGGAAAGAGAGAGCCTATGGAAGAACTGGGCAGAAAAATAGTCAAGTTAGTATCTGTTTTTCAGCCTTTTTGGTACATGGAAATACCTTAAAATCCTAAATCAGGAGTACATGTAGCCTCTGGAAAAAAAAAGAAAACCGTGAGCTGTTACTGGCTGGGTTTGTGCTCTGGCATAATGGGAGTCAAATGTCTTCATCCATTCTTCTGAACCAAGTAATTTATCCTTAGAAGTCTGGAGAAGGGGGGCTTGTGTGATCATTAGTGCCTAGTGCTTTTAGAGACTCTGAAATTCCAATTTTTATGAGGAAGCACATGAAGTGAAGTCAAGACACTTGTGTTGCTGGAACCTCCCTTTGAGAGGGGGCTCTAGAAGAGGTTTCTGTGATCAGTGAGTCTAGTCCAGGATCTCACACTGGACAGTCTTGTCATCTAGCTAGACTTGATATGTGTGGAAATACTTGTGAATATGGTTGAACTAGAGACATTCTTGTGACTCCAGCATCTGTCTCCTTTCACCTGCAGGCTCTAGATTACTGCCATAGCATGGGAATCATGCACAGAGATGTCAAACCTCACAACGTCATGATTGACCATGAGCACAGAAAGGTACTGTGGGCTGGCTGGGGGCAGGGAGGGCACACTGGGGTCCCTTTTGGGCATGCCTGTGTAGCAGACCTCTTTGAGGGGGACTCTGCTCTCATGGTGTGGACAAATGTAAAATGAGAATGTTGTGCTGCTTTTTGAGGCTTTATTTGGTCGCATGTAACCCACAGGCAGGGTTGTAACAGAGGTATTTTATTTAGACTGCTTGGTAAAGTGGGTTTGGGGAGAATATGTGAGCAGATGCTCTGATCAAATTAATTGAAAATGGAAGAGTTATAAATTAACTTTAAACTAAATTCACTAGTGTAATTCAGCCAATAGAAAGCTGGAGCATCCCTTGAGCCTTTTTTCTTTGTTTTCTACCATTTTTAGCTTAGACTAATAGACTGGGGTTTGGCTGAATTCTATCACCCTGGCCAAGAGTACAATGTCAGAGTGGCTTCCAGATATTTCAAAGGACCTGAACTTCTTGTAGATTATCAGGTAAGAATTACCAGGACTTCTTACTGACTATTATATGGAAAGCCAATGCCATTTCAAGGTAATAAACCCAAAATTCAGATGTCTAGGGAGCTGAAGCTAAAGACAGTCTGTTCCAAAATGTATGGCAGAAAGCAGTGGCCATAAAGCCACTGAATGAAAGAAACTAATGAATAGTCTCAGGACCTGAGGAAGAGCTGCAGAACTATCATTATGGATCATGGAATACAAATGTTGAATATTTTTTTAGCAAGGCTGTGTTTGCAGTAAGGTACAGGAATGAAACAAAGCCCCTGTGGGAACAGCAAGTACTGCATGAACTAAATTAAGCTATAAAAGCATCCCCTTATCTGATGGCAGTTTGCATTATGGAAATCACAGTGTTTCTGGAGACTTTCAGACCGTGCTGGTTCTGGAAAAAGGCACATCCTCACCTGGACCCTGGGTAGTCCACACCTTTTGTTGCTTGTTGCGATGCTTCCTTTCCCAACACACATTTCTCAGTGGTTTATAACACTGGAGTCTGCAGTGAAAATAGAAGTAAGCTCTGATCTTTAATATCCTGGCAGACAGGGATGGAATTAGGATACCTGCTGTCCTGCTAATTGCTGTATCCCAGTTTGAGGAACTGGAACACTGAGCTGAACAGTGGTTTAGGGATGAAGATACGTGAAGATAGTTCAGTTTGTTTCCAGCATGACATGGCTGTGTTCATATCACCTTTGTGGGGGAGGGGGAGCCCTGTTAGTTTTGGAGGTCTGTACTGCTTAATTCATTAGAAATTGAATTGTCCTTCTGGTTTTGTACAGATGTATGATTACAGTCTGGATATGTGGAGCTTGGGTTGCATGTTGGCTAGTATGATATTCCGAAAGGAGCCATTTTTCCATGGCCATGACAACTATGATCAGGTGAGAGCTGGTCATGTACAATGTCTGTTCTCTTAGCACCATGAAGGTTTCCTGCTTAGGCTTCTATCGAGTCATCCAGAGAATTTTTAAGGCTTTCTCTAATGGCTTCTTTGCTCAGTTTGAAGCCACATTACTTTTCTCAAGTGTGCAAGATTATGTAACCAATTAAATAGAAGTGGATTTATAGAGCTTTGTACTTAGGAGCTCCTCAGTAGGTGTCTGGGAAAAAGCTGTAGAAAAAGTTGCATTAACACTGGTGTGTTCTAGTACATAGTTGGACTATTCCTGAGGTTATGTTATGTGGAAAGCCCCTGCCCCTACTCGCTCTCCCTCGTCTCTGTGTAGAAACTGTGTTTATACAGATTCTGAAATCTTTGATGTATTGCCTTTAGGCCAAAATTGTTATATTTAAGCCTTTATCACATGCTCAGCATGTGACTGCCATGCAAATATTCTGGAACAGGGACCTTCTGTTTTCAAACCTTTATTCTGGAGCTCTCTGGGGTGGTGCTTCACCTTTCACATGCAAGATCCAGAGTTTCTGCTTTTTTGACCAGTTATTCTTGCCTTCCCCTCTGTTGGTTTTGAGTATTTTCTTGCTGCTAAGGGAGGTAGTGTTGCAAGGTCTCAGGTTTTAGAGATTTTAGGGTCTGTGGCTCCCTCCTTGCTGCCTTGGGGTACTGAGCTCTGGATGTGAGTGGAGGCATGTTCTTGATGCCTGGGACCGTGTGGCTGGGGAAGCCAGAGCCACAGGCTGACCCTATGGCTTCTGATTAACACTGCTGGGACTGGGTTCCAGTTCCCATGGGAATGTGCTGCTATATCTTCATGCAGGCTCTGGTATTATCATACCTTCACAGCAGTGACTTGGTTTTGTGTTTGTTCCCAGCTGGTGAGGATAGCCAAGGTGCTGGGGACAGAAGATCTGTATGACTACATTGACAAATACAACATTGAGCTGGACCCACGTTTCAATGACATCTTGGGCAGGTGAGCCAAGGTCTGGAGTCTCCTTGTTAGACCAGACAGTTACAGCTTTGTCTAGAGACCTTGAAATTAACAAAATTTTGTGGGAGAAATCGGAGCCAGGATTCTGGAGTACTGGCACTTTGTGCCTTTGGTCCCTTTTGCCACTGCTTCCCGTAGTCCTTTATATGGAAATGGACCGGAGGAAAGATTTTTAAATGTCATCCAGGCAATAAAGGGACTACTGGAGCAGAAAGCATGAAGGGCAAATGCTCTCTTCAGTCTGGAGGGAAAAAAATAAAATGGTGTTTCTCAGCATTAGAGTGCAGAAAGTCAGGTGCTGCTAAAGATGGAATTTATATGGGGTTTTTTTCCCCCCCTCATAGTGGGACTAAAATTAAAGGAGCTCATGTTGGGTGCATAAGAGATGAGCAGAACCTGCAATTTTAGGCCTGTAAGCCATTCTGAACATGAGTCCTGCTGCTCTCTGGGGTCATGGCAGGGCCGTGCAGGGGCTGTGCTGGGGCTGTGACTGCTGTGCCACCGCGTGGAGACACAGTGACACTGCTTCATGTTCTGGAATGTCTCAGTCCCGTGGCTGCTGCACAGAGCAGCGGCCTCCCTCAGGGCTGGACATCTGTCACAGTTCTTACTCCTTAAGAAAGTGAGTTTTGGCATCATTGTCCCCTGGCTGGCCTGATTCGGGTCTGTTTTCCTGCAGACACTCCCGCAAGCGATGGGAGCGCTTTGTCCACAGTGAGAACCAACATCTGGTAAGTCCAGAAGCTCTGGATTTCTTAGACAAGCTGCTGCGATATGATCACCAGTCACGACTCACAGCGAGAGAAGCCATGGAACACCCCTACTTCTGTAAGTATCAGCTGCTGCCCTGAGGGTTCTGCCTCTGGGAAGTCTCTGTTCCCATGGCTTGTGCAGATGGGAGCTGAGAATGGCAACAGTGATAAGCCTGGTCTCTGCAAATAATTGTGCTGGAGCTGAGGCTGCTGGTCTCTGTGTGCCACCTCTGCCAGCCAAAGTGTTGAGTGCCCGTGTTGGGCCCATGAATCAGCAAGTAGTATCAAGGAAAGTCGCCTAAATCATGTGATTTGGAGCTGCTTTCTGCAGGTGTGCGTGGATTCCTGTGTTTGGATAAACCCAGAAAATTCTGGTTTGTTGATAAATGGGCATTTTAACTCCTTCTGTTGCTAAATTGCTTAGCTGCTGCTGTCTTCATTTTGCAAGCAAAAATGTAAGTTTAACTAGTAAATGCTTTTAAATGGTTGCTGTTTTTCACAGATATTGATATCTAGGGGTTTGAAGCAGCTGCAGCAATGCATAATGTCAATGTTTGCTCAGGTGGTTTGGTTTGGGGATTTTTATTGCTGCTGCTGAAGGGACCCCTGTAATTAACAGACTGTTGATCTGTGTTACACCAGTTGGAAAAATCCCAGGGAAATGTTTTGCGAGTGTGAACATTAGTGAAGCCAATAGGTTGGAATGTAAGAGCTGGACAAACAGCTCATTAACTTTTGTCCACAAAAATATATACATAGTGCTGAGCTCAGTGAGGTTTGAAATCCCCTTGTCTGACACAGAAGGCGTGGGAGGCAGGAGGGGTTTGTCCCTGTTCAGGTAAGAGTGTTACTTACATGCAGCTGAAAATAAAGAGTTAGTAAGTTGTGATCATCTCATGGAAGATAAGTTCTAGTGACACACCTGACAGCTCACAGAGATGTAAAATGTGTATAGAGACATGACACATGATTGTAATTAGCGATAGTCTTTCTGCTTGCTGCGCCCATATTCTGGGTTTGGCTTTCTGCAATTACACAGTTGCTTAGCACAGAAAGATCAACTTTGCCATAATATCCTTCAGCTTTTCCTGTCAGAAAGTCCTGCTGAACCCCAAATCACATCGTTTAGACCTTCCCCAATATCACATGACCTTTGGTACTGTTTTGAGTGCTTCCCACTGGAGTTGGTGGAGATGACTGTATTTCAATAGATGATGGTTGATGTTATTTGACATGGGCAGAGTGCCCGAACTGGCTGAGCACAGAGGCCACAGGCAGTCTGTGTGCCTCAGCACTCTCTGGCAACACAGCACTTACTGATAGTGTGCTCTTCCTAGATCCCATTGTGAAAGACCAGGCTCGGATGGGCTCGTCCAACATGCCAGGTGGCAGCACTCCTGTCAGCAGTGCGAGCATGATGTCAGGTCAGTTCTCTCAACTCCCCTTGGTGCTTGATGTGCTAAAGCATTTGTATGTGTGGGGTGGGTGGATGGGAGGACCCAGGAGGGAGAGTTCAGCAGGCAGGGCGGTGTTGGGTCATCTCCCAGGACTGGGGACAAGGGCAAAGTGGGTGGGAGAGTCTGATAAGTAAGGCCTTGGGCAGCCTGACCTGTTTTTCTGGTCTTATTTTAAGAAGTTCTTCGCAGTTGATTTTCTGGTAGCAGCTTGAAGGACAGTCCACTGGCACAGTCTGCCCACAGAAGTTGTGGATGTCAGATCCCTGGAATTGTTTAAAGGCTAGGTTGAACAGGGCTTGGGGCAACCTGGTCTAGTGGAAGGTGTTCCTGCCCATGACAGGGGGGTTGGAACAAGAGGAGCTTTAAGGTTACCTTTTCAACCCAAACCATTCTGTGATCCTGCCACATCTCTGCCCATCCATGACAGTCAGGGGTGTGCAAATCTGCCCTTCCCAGAGCTGCAGAGAATAATGACAGATCTTCAATCTCACCTTATTTTGACAGCTCTGAAAATGTAACTGACCCACAAAGCTCCCACTTGACTACAGAAGCTGTCCTGGAAAGCCGTGCGCTGTTATTACTCTAATTCCTGCTTACCTGTCTCTCTTCCAGGGATTTCTTCAGTGCCAACACCTTCACCCCTTGGACCTCTAGCAGGCTCTCCCGTCATCTCTGCCACCACCACTCTGGGGATGCCGGTTCCAGCTGCTGCAGGCGCCCAGCAGTAGTGACGGGCTCCGTCTCCTGCTGCCTGAGCTGAGTCAGGTGGGGAAGAGGTTTCCCCCTCCACCTCTCCTCAGGACGCAGCTCGTGCCTGGCAGGGGAAGGGAGGGGATGAACGCTTTGGAGACACCGTGTCTGAACTGTTGCTTGTGGATTTATAGTAGTTCAGTCATTATATACAAAATTATTATAGGCTGATTTTTCTTTTTTTACTTGAACTTTTCGTAACTCAGGGGATTCCCTGAAAATACCTACAGATGGAATACTTCTTGGACAGTTTTTCTTCCCCCTGGCCCCACCCCTCCCCCCCCCCCCAC
>VYXD01005846.1:23671-39541 GCA_013397195.1 Hylia prasina
CCCCGCGGCTGGGCAGCCGCCGCGGGCTCGGGCGGACAGGACGCAGCCGGGCGCGGTTGATGCTTCCTGACCCGATCCGGGCCCGAGGGCGGCCCCCGGTAGTGACCGAAGGCTCTGCGGCAGCGCCGGGCTGGCCAGACCCGGTGAGGTCGTGTGTCGGTGCCCGGTGCCTGCAGCGGTGCAGAAGCACCGACGGACCCATCTGGGTTTTAGACCGCCCTCACCTTGGGCTTGTGTCTCTTCTCCCAAGGGTGAACCTGCGAGTTAAGTTCTTGTGGTTGCATAAAACATATTGTGAAATGCACTGGTTTTGGTAATACTCGCAGCTATTGTATGTTTGAAAAGTGTAAATATGGGGGTCTTTATTAATAAGTTTGAGAGGAGGAGGCCGCAAGATGTGTTCCTTCCTTCCCACTACTCCTTGAAGTTCTTTGTGTGTGAACAGTTCTTTCTCCCATAGGCTTTGTCTCCTCCTTTCCGAGGCATCGGTATGTGACAGCCCAGTGTGTACGTGTGGCAGGGGATCAGGAACAGCTGGGGGTAGGGAACTGGCTGGGAATAGGGAACCGGATGAGCAGAGCTGGCTTCTGTTGTGCAAATAACTCTGCTCGCACAAGGGGCGGGAAGGGAAATAAAAGAAACTGTAGACACTTCGTGAGCGGTAGGAGATTTAATGTAACCAGGAACTTGGAATTCCGAGGGAGGTGGAGCTCTGTCGTAGGCTGTTACAGCTTGTTTTGATCCAAGAAGTGTTTTAAAAGGGTCTTTAAGAAGGAATAGCATCCCCTGCTCGACCTACTTAGCATCTGTGTGTGTGAACAGCCTGCCGACCTGCCGGCTCCCTTCAGACGCTGAGAGCTGCGCTTCCAGCCAGGAGCTCGCAGGAACAGGGCCGGGGCAGTGGCTGAGGTGCCAGGTTGGCAGAGGAAGCAGTTCCCCTATCGCTGCCGGGAGGGCACGGCCTTGGGAAACAGCTGTTTATCCACCCAAATCTTTTTAATTCCTCCCACCCCAAATGCTATTTGGACACGTCCCTTATAGAACGAATCCTGTTTGGATCCCAAGAGTTGTTGCATCTGTGGGAAAAGCCTTTAGGAAAAGGCAGTGTTTGTGGCCTCATCCTGCACTCCAGTCCCACAGCTGCTCAGCAAGGCCTCCTTACTGGGAACTCTTCCAGTGCGGGATGTCGAGAGGCTCTCAGCTGCTTCTCTTTCCTCACATGAGGCAGCGGTGACAAATTCCATCATGTGGTGTGAACTAGTGTCCCTTCTCCTCTCCCTGGGAAGCGCTGTGGTGTCCTGTAAGCGTGTCTAACCCAAGCACTGTGTGCTTTCTGTGTTACCCCCTTCCCTCCCTGCCCTGAGTTCCTGTACTCCTCAGAATTGTTTCCTACTGGCTGAGCTGTGTGTGTACTGATGGCTGGGAGGTTTGTGTTTGTTGTAGGACAAGTAAATGTGCTTATGATTCTTTAACCCTGGTATAATTATGTCCTTTCTTGTGTCTGTTGCTGTCAGTGGAAATACTCAGGCTTCTTCCTAGGACGGCTGCATCTGGGAGTCGGTAGGAATACAGTTTTGGGAACACTTTCCTAATCTTTTTAGAACAGTTTCCTAAGTCCTGGTCTTAGGAAACACTTGACATCTGAGCTGGCAGCTGCATCAGAGAGCAAAGAATTTCAGGCTGGCTTCACAGGGCTGTCTTGATCCTGGATGGAGCCATGAGCCGTTGGGAAGGACAGGAACCAAGGGCTCCATCTGAGACCTGCTGCTGGCTCTGGTGTCAGGAGGAGGAGCAGCATTTGCTTCCCACAGTGGGACCCCCAGGGTTGATAGGGAAGTAGTGAGAGTGCCCTTTGAGGTGCTCCCAATGCTGAGCCTGCAGAAATGGGGACACTCAGCTGGAGGGGTCACCACCAGAGTCACACTGTCCTGACAGTGTGATGACTGTCCTGTGCCATCTCCCTTGTATGTGTGACATCGCTGTGAGTGGCTGTTGCTAGCTCCTGCTGTGTGTTGGCACTGCCTGTCAGCTCACATCTCTGTGACCTTTTGCAGACTTTGATGCTAAGAAGAAAAGAAAAGTGGCAGAGATTTACCGGGCTCTGAGCAGTGACCCCATCGACGTGGCAGCGCTGAGGCGGATGGCGATCAGCGAGGGCGGGCTGCTCACTGACGAGATCCGGTGCAAAGTGTGGCCAAAGCTGCTCAGTGTCAATACAGACGACCTGCCCCCTCTTCCAGGTATGGAACAGCCCGGACACACCTGCTTGGGAGGAACGACTCAGTGACCTTTGTCACTAGCATAGGCAGGTGCTTTCTGACCTGCCTTTTTCCCTGTGTGTGTTGCACTTCCCACTAAGCTCATGTACAAAGGGGGCACACTGCAGCACCAATACTGTGTTGTATGTAAACAATACATGACTTCTAAAAACAACATTTGTTGTTTTCTTTAGTGATAGTAGTGGCATCAGTTCATTGTGGATGCAGTCAGCATGGCCCTGAGCTTTAGCTGACCTATGTAAGTTCACCTACAGCAGAAAGAATCAGACTTGATTTGTTTTGCTCCCGGAAAGCAGTTTGTTGTGTGAAGGACACGTGGTTTTTGGTCAGAACAGGCACAGGGACAACAACCGTCCTGGTGAAGTACCCACATGGTGTTTAAACCTTAGTAATGCAGGAGCTCTGGGCCCTGTAGCTTTTGTAGTCACCCAGGACAGATTTTGTTTTTGTTCCTGATTCTGTGGTCATTTGGAAATGTGCATCCCCCCACCGCAGTCAAGAGCCAGGTGGCATTAGGGTGATGCGAGATGACCAGAGCTGCTGAAAGACAACGTTTAACTTAACATGATTGCATAGAAGGAATTTGCTGGCTCGCTGAACTTTTCTGTTTTAGCTGTCTTAGCTAACCCTGGCTGAGATTTTTCCTCTGAATTGTTCCTTTTTTATAAATGATTCTTTATGGTCTCCACAGCACTCCTCCGGTGCTGTTGCAGAGTACACTTTGAATTGCACAGCAAAACTGTGGAGCAGAGATGTTTCTGGGAATGCTGCTGTCAGTTTAAGCATTTTAACTTGTGTTGTCTAACGAAATAATTGTCTCATTTGCTGTTAGTGTCAGAGTGTGTGGCAGTGAAAGTGCAGGGACAGGGCTGAGGTATGACATGAAAAAGGAGACATAGAGTGGAATAGGGGGTGTGTGGAGCTTCTTCTCGACACTCAGCAGGGATCTTCCTGGCTCCCTCACGTCAGTCTCTTCCCAGTACCATTGCACTGCTTCATGTTAATCCTGTTCCAGTTTTCCTCAGCAGGGAAGGAACTGCGAGAGGACAGTAAGGATTACCAGCAAGTGTTACTGGATGTGAAGCGATCCCTGCGCCGCTTCCCACCAGGTGAGGGGGGATTCTGTTCTTCCCACTCTGAGGGGGCAAGAGCAATGCCATGGGGCTCCTCCTGGCTCAGAGCCTCCCTGGGAGGCTGCAGAAGGTGACACTCCATTACTCCAAGGGCCTGACTTCTAGAAAACCTTTCCCTTGTGAGCCCACAGCAGCTGCTTCTTGCAGTGAAGCCCTTCTGCAGCCATCAGTTTCCTTCAGCTGTCTCTGCACAGACGGTTTTTGATGTGGCTCTTCCAACGTTACACTTCCCTTGCCCCACTGAGCCCCTCTGCCAGGAGGCTGCTACTGGCAGACTTTTGCAAATGCATGGATCCTGCACAGATCTTGTACACCATGACCTGTTGAGATTAGGACAGATGGAAAGCTTGAGAAACATGCCATTTGCTTTGGTTTATTTTAGTCCATGGTCTAGCTCAGGGGCAGGGGAGGCAAGTTTGTCTGTGCTTAGAACAACTCCTGGTATAAAACAGTCTCAAAATCAGGTTCTTGCACCAAATTTAACAGAACTTAGAACATTTAGAAGCAAAATGGTTTTGCAGTTGTTTAGTTTTGATGGGGGGCTGGTGCCTTGTGTTATTTATAAAACACTAGATCCAGCAGCTCTCTGTGCAGAGCAGTCGTTATTTCTGGCCAGAATCTGCTTCCCCCTTCTGCCACTTTTATTTTGTATAAACACTTGATTCATTCTGAATCTTGCAGGCGTGGGTGCTGTGTGCAGGCCTGATTCCTGGAGGCTCTGCTCCTACGGATTCTTTTGCCCTTGAATGGCAGCCTCCTGCCTATTTTTAGCTGCATTAGTGAAGCAGAGGAAAAGGAGAACTTTGTCATTGCAGGATCTCTGCTGGGACTCTCTGTTTGGCCTTTGGGCGTTTTATCTGTTGACAAGTACTGCCAGAAACTGGCTGCAGCTGTGCAGAACTGTTTTCCCTGTGACATCCTGTCCCTAAACACATGTTGTTAGCAGGGGACTCACAGGAAGTTGTGCCAGTGGAGGCCTCACAGTGTGATGCAGTTGGCATAGTTGCTGTGAAAATGGGTCCTGTTGAATTTTTTTCTAGAACTCCTGGGAAATTAAAAATCACTAGAATGTCCTCATCAGTGCTGGATGTGCAGAACAATTCTCTCTGAAGAGAAGCAGCACTGTGCAAACGTCTGTAAACCCTGCTCCTGCCCTCCACAGTGGCTTCCTTGCAGATTAGGATTCTGCAGAACAAGGGTTCTCTCAGCAACTGGCCAGATTCCCCTGGTCCTGCAGTTTTGGGAGAAAGCATTAGGGCTTTGGATAGTTTTTTCTGCCAGTTTTACCACCCTCCCCTGTACACCACATCCCTTGGGATCAGCCAGGTTAATAAATGCACAGGTGCTCTCCTTGCACACCACAGTCGCCCTTGCTCCCACAGCAGGCACTGGTAGGTGACACAGCTGTGCCATCTCTGCTGTTCCCACAGGGATGCCAGATGACCAGAGGGAAGGATTGCAGGAGGACCTCATCGATATCATCCTCCACGTCCTCAAGCGCAACCCCCAGCTGCACTACTACCAGGGATACCATGACATCGTGGTCACCTTCCTCCTGGTGGTGGGGGACAGGCTGGCCACAGCACTGGTGGAGAAGCTCTCAACGCATCATCTCAGGTACTCAGTGGGAGGAGAGGAGCCAACTGCGTGTCCTCAGGCTGTGGGGACACCTGTGCAGATGGAGTTAACCTGGAAGGGGAGCTGGGAAGGCAGAGCCTTGGGTTAAAGCGGCTGCCTGCCACGCCTGTACCCAGAGGGGGATTGAGAGCAGCCTGACCACACAACAGCACATGGCTTTGCAGGGAGCTGTGCCCTGGGGAAGGGATAATTGAAGGCTGTCAGTTAATTTGTAGCGTCTCTTGGAGTTGAAAAAGCCAACTCACACGCATTATCCAAGGTTGTGTGGCTGTCAGGGCCTCTCTAGGTCCTGTGGGCTGGCTCAGCACCTGCCTCCCACTTGTCCGTGCATAGCCCTGGGCAGTGTGGTCTGTACTACCAGTGTCCTGTACCCCATATGAAGAGTCTTTCCTGTTTGTGCACTGAAATAAGAACAAGCTTCCAGCTGGAGAGTGCGGTTTGGAGGGATTATCTTTCTTCTCCCAGGCAGGAGTCAGATTTTGAGTGCTGGAAAGGCTTTACAGTTCTTGAGTGCACTGCAGCAAAATAAGCAGTGTCAGCTGACAGCAGCGTGACGGTCTGGGCTGGGTTCTGTGTGCAGGTCAGCCCTGTGTGTCCCAGGCAAACTGGAAGGAGGCTGTTCCAAAGAGACAGAATTCCTTGGGGCCAAGGGCCACCCCACCAGTAAGGCTATTTATTGCATGTACTTCACCTTCTGCTGCCTCCCTGGAGGGAGAGCTTGCTGATGTTGTTGCTTGAAAAAGCTTCTTTTAAATCTTTCCTCAGGGATTTTATGGACTCAACGATGGATAATACCAAGCACATTTTAAGTTACCTGATGCCCATCATAGACCAGGTGAACCCTGAGGTGCACGACTTCATGCAGAGGTATGCAAATGTTTCCTTAGAGCTTCCTGGCTCTCCCCTGCCTGTCTCAAGTTACTGTTCACAGGGCTGTTTTCACTAGCGCATCCCCAGCCCAGCACCACAGTGGCTTCCTCAGGGAGTCAACAGCTGTTCCAGAGCTGATGGTGACACCCCAAAACTGTGTGGCACTCATTTCTGAGCAGGCTCAAACCTATGCTGCCTATCTGGAGGGGTTTTACATGGTGCCACCTTCAGCCCATTTATCTGCAGTCTGTATTGGAAGGGCCAGGGATTTGGAGGCAGTGTTGTACAAATGCTACAACTGCTTCACGTGACCACTTGTGTGGCTGGTAGGACCTTGCTGTAGTTTGTTGTTAGTTCTGGGAATAATTTCCTGGTCTTGCATTAGGGACACACAGGTGTGCCTGGGGAAATCAAATCAGAAGCAGGAAGGTGAATGGGAAGAGTCAGTTCAGGGCCCTTTTTTGTGCAGCTGTGTTTGGTTTTTTTTACAGCCAGAATATCCTTGGGTACCAACCTTGATTGCAAACTCCCAGAATTAGTAAGCTCTTAGGGTAGGAACGAACCCAAACATCTGTCTGTGCTGCAGGAGTTCATTTTCCCTCAGGCCAGCAAGCCAGACAGTGCCATGATACACCACACATTCAGGGTCCCCTGAAAGCAGCGTTTGGCCTCTGCTATGGCCTCCACTGGATGTGACACAAGTAGTAGCAGCACTTGGCCACAGGGGGTGGCACAGGGGATAAATTGTGTCAGAGGTACAGTTCCTGCTCCAGAGGGGTTTGGTGCTCCACTGACAAGCCAGCTCTATTTCCCCAGGCATGGCTGTGCAGCACAGGGGTGGCTTGGCAGCATTTCATCCCTGTTTCTAGGCTGACCTAATGGCTCTTTCTCTCTGTAGTGCAGAAGTGGGAACCATCTTTGCTCTCAGCTGGCTGATCACCTGGTTTGGCCACGTTTTACCCGACTTACAGCACATCGTGCGATTATATGACTTCTTCCTGGCTTGCCACCCACTGATGCCCATTTATTTTGCAGCTGTGGTAGGTATTGATGGAATAGTCAGGGATTAACTGTGCAGTTTAGAGGTGGTAGGAGTTTGGGGCTGCAGAGGGAGGCTGGCAAACCCAGTGCTGGTGCTGTCCCCAGCTGTATCCTGTTCTGCAGATGCAGTCAGTGATGTCCTTGGTGATGGTAAAGGGCAGGTGGGATCCAGGGGAACTCAGGGCAGCCTGACGGTGTCCAGATGTGCAGGCTGTACCAGTTCAGTGCTGTGGAGGCAGCATGACATAGTGTTTTTATTTCCTTTAATGTGCTGGCCCTGCTCCTGGTCACATACTGGGATGTCTGGCTGGCTGGGGACAGCTCTGCACTGTACATCCACCTGCCCATCCTCCTATGACAGAGGTCAAGTCGTGAAGTTAAACCCTGTGAGGTTCTGCTACAATCTCTGACCTGCCAATAGCAGGCTCTGCTCTGCAGACAGACCTAAGTACCCTGAAAGAGGCTTTCAGTGGCCTCAGAGTCTCAGAAGGGGTTTGGCATTTCTCCTCCAGTGAATGCTTCACTGCAGTGTGTCCTCTTGAAGAAGGTCTTTCAGCTGGAAGTAAAGTGTTTTTTTCTTCTGGCTCTGCAACAAGTACCAGCATGTGCCAAGGAGTTGTCCCCACTTCCTTGTCTGTCCTCCTCTCACTCCTCTGCAGATCGTGCTGCACCGGAAGCAGGAGGTTCTGGAATGCGAGTGTGACATGGCCTCTGTCCACCACCTCCTGTCCCAGATCCCACAGGACCTTCCTTATGAGTCTCTGATCAGTAAAGCTGGGGACCTTTTTGTCCAGTTCCCACCTTCTGAACTCGCCAAGGAGGCAGCTCAGGCTGCTCAGACAGAACGGTGAGTGCTGGGCAGCCCATGTGTTCCTACATCCCCTTGCCAGGTCTTGCCTGTGGAGATCTCCCTGACCGGAGGCTGGTCCCAGAGGTTAGCAGGTGACACTCCTTGACGTGTTCCTTCTCTTGCAGAACTGCGGCTTCTACTTTTAAGGACTTTGAGTTGGCATCGGTGCAGCAGAGACCAGACACTGTGTTGAGGCAACGCTTCAGAGAGCGGCTCCGAGGGGAGGAGCGGCTCCGAGGGGAGGAGAGGCTCCGAGGGGAGGAGCGGACAAAATCCATCTTGACAAAGCGCCGGACCAACCGCTTTGTCAAGCTGGCAGTGATGGGGCTGACGGTGGCACTGGGAGCAGCTGCCCTGGCTGTGGTGAAGAGCGCACTGGAGTGGGCGCCCAAGTTTGAACTGCAGATTTTCCCCTGAAGCGGGAGGAAAGGCCTTTGCTGTCACTGCATCCATCCCCAGCAGGAAGGGCTGATGTTTGATGAAGGACGTGTCCAGAAACAACCTGTCTGAAGATTATTTTTTATTCCTACTGCATCCAGTAACACATTTGGCCTTTGTGATAGAGACTGAGGGAACTAGCCCAGCAGGACAGCTCCTCACACCATGCTCACCTTGTTCCCCTCTTCCTGTGCAAGGGTGAGCAGACAGGCAGTCCTGCTGTCCCCTGAGGAACTAGAGGTATGGACAAGTTTGGCTGTTCAGGCTGTGCTCAGGTGACTGTACAAAGGGAGAGGTGTGTGTGGGCTGTGCCCAAATGATCCTGCGTTCTCCACTGGGGAAAACTAGTGGGAGTGAGAGCAGATCCTCGCCTGGAGGAGAGTGTCCAACAGGGTCTATTCTGGGTGCTTGCGTGTGTGAGGGTGTGGAGGGCTGTTGCACTCCTGAGGAACAGGTCAGCCCTTCAGCTCTTCATTGCTCCAGTGTGCCCCACGATCTGCCTTCACCTTTGCTGGTTCTCCAGCTCTTCCCTGCCCTGTGGGCGCTCTCTGAGTAGAGGCAAACCTTTCCCACACCCCGGCCAGCAAACTGCTGTGAGCTTCTCTTCAGTGTGTAACACCCCTTGGCTCTTTTTGCTTCCACATCTTTGCAGCCTGATCTGTTTGCAGGGGCCAGGAGCAGACCTTAGCTCCCCTCAGCTCTCAGGCACTGCCACTGCTGTGCTGGCAGTACCGTGACCATATTTGGGGTCAGAGAAGTGAGACACAAGTGCAGTCACCCTGCTTAAGGTGTGTACTGCCATGTACCACGTTATGCTACCACAAGTCTTAGTGGCACTGTCAACACCCATTGCAGACTTCTTTAATAGCTCTGGAAGTGGACACTAATGTGCCCACATGGAGAAAGGCTTTTTCCACCTTGTGAAACACTTTGCACAGGATAGAAGTTGTTGTGCTAGGAAATGTGTCAAAAACCTCACCCACGAGCTGATCAGGCTTCAGCATTGCCTCTGGAAATAATATGAGGGGTTTTCCAGAAAGGCCACCCTGACCCCCTGCATAGCTTCCATCTCCCCACCAGTCCCATTGGCAGTCCCAGCACTCCCTGCCCTCCAAGCTAAGCAGCAAATCCTTGTAGACAACTCAGTGTCCCACTGAGCCAAAGCCAATAGACACTCTGCCTCTACCTCTCCCCCAAGCTGCTAAATCTCCCTCAAGTGCCCTTACCTTACCCTCATGGCTCCCTCCCACTGCCCCACCATTGCTCTGTTGTGCCCAAAGACATCTGTGCCATGCCCAGGGGCTGCACACATGAAAAGGAGGTGTCGGTTGAAGGGATTTTGGGATAAAGAAAACTCATGCCCTGCAAAGCTCAGCAACCCCACTCCCACCCCTCTTGGTCCATAACCGCCTTGGGTATGTCCTGGTTTGCCCCATGGGTCCTTGCCCATGGCAGGGCTGTGCCTTTCTGACCAGAGGGCAGGTGGGCAGTTGTCATTCCTTCATTCCCATGAAGCTCTGAGCAGGAGTTCCATTTGCCTCTGCAGGTGAAATGTGGAGTGCATGAAACTGCCTTGTCCAGGCAGGCAGCAAGACCTGTTCCCTCAGTGGTGCCAGTGCCCTTGGAGAGACGTGGGGCTGCGCAGGGGGCTCCTCTCAGTGTGCCTGAAGGCAGAGCCCGTTCCTGGCCCTTTGGCACCCCCAGAGCAGCAGAGGAGGACTGGGGGCTGGGTCACTTAGGACTTTAGAAACCATTGGTGCAGGAATGTGTGGTGACCTGGGAATGCTGCTGGAGGGCCCAGGACTACTCTGTACACCATCCTGAAGGAGGGGATGGCTGGAGCCCCCAGGAGGAGCCCCTGCAGCCCCTCCATTCCCTGGCCATGATGCACTTTAGTTCTTTCATTGTCCCCAGGGCGGGGAAAAGGGCCTGGGGGGAAACCGTGGCTGTGGGTGCTTCAGTTACTCTGTACAAAGACTTAAACACCCCCTGTAAATGCAGATTTCTACAAACACTGAAACTGTAAAAGAAACAGTTACTAAACACATTTCCTGCCCTCCCCAGGCCAGGGCTGCCAAATCTGCTCTTGTGGCACCCACTGGCCCAGAACTGGCACCTTCCCTGCAGTGGTCAGGCCAGCTCAGTGTAGCCTCACACCCAGCAGCCCCGTGGGAAGAGGAGCAGGAGCAGAGCCAAAGGGTGCATGCATGCCCCGGTCACTGTTCTCCATCCATCTGCCTTCCTCTGGGCCAATGCCAGGCCTTGTGTGTGCTGCTGGCTCTCCAGGATGTCCCCCCCATCAGCAGCGTGGGGCTGGAAATAGCCTGACCTCCAAGCCTGCCCTGTACCCCAGGCCGGGTGCCTGGCTGCAGGAGGAGATCCCGGGCATGGTGCCCAGTTCCCAGGGCATGCTCCGCTGAGTTGGGGTGATGCAACTGCCTTTGCCAGGCTGGAAGTGGGCCTGGCTGGATGGCTCAAGGCTGGCAGCCGTGTTGGCTGTTTTTAATTGCCTGTGGCTTCTCCAGGAGCCATTTTCTCAACAGTGCTTGGAGCCCTTTGGGAGGGACACCCTTTGGGCAGCAGGGGGAAAGGAGGAGTGATGGCGGGAAGTATGTGGCACCTTTGGGGTAGCCAAGAGGCCACTGCCACATGTGACTCAGAACCAGGCCAGTGGTAATGTGTGCATGTGCCTGTGTGGGCCACATTGGACACTGGACAGGAGCCTCATGTGGCCCTGACTTCTGGTATGGTCAGGGGGGCGCTGGTGGTGGCCAGTGAGCTCTGACTGTGGCTGCACCGTGGTTCCCCCTGCTCCAAGCAGTGCCCCTACGCAGACACGAATCCCATTGCAGGGGGCTGCAGTGACACCACACTGGAACATTGCTGCCCCTGTGGTACTGCCCAGGCCCCAGGCAGTGCTGGGGGCTTTCCCGTGCCTGCAGCCTGCAGACTTGGGGGGTCACCGTGGTATCGGTAATCCCTGCACTTCTCCCTCCCTCGGGGGCAGCTGGGTCCCCAGCGGCACAGGGGCAGCAGGAGGGGCTGGCAGTACCCGGGGATGCTCTGGGCTCCTCTTGTTGCCGTGGCAACAGCTGCGGAGAGACTGGGGGCGGGGGTCTGGGTGTGATGCAAGTGGCGCGTGACCTCGTGGCCCCCCCTGTGGGTCTGGATTAGCACTCCCGGTTCCCTCCCTCTCCGGTTTCCCCACTGATTACCCTCGGTCCCCTCCCCCCCGGCTGAACGGAGTCGGGGGCGGTGCCGGGATTGCCCACACACGCACACACGGGTGGGGCGAGGGGCTGCATATGCACAGCACATACGTGCACATGCTCACACTGCTCCCAGGGACGCCCAGCCCACACTGACTGATGAGGGTGAACCTCCCCGCTGCAGGAGAGCCCATAGGAACCGGGGCTCAGGGTGGGAACTGATAATGCCTGGGAGCTGGATGCTGGCCACTGGGAATCCCACATCTCCCCGGGGACCTCACATAGCCCTGGGAACCCCAAATTCCCCCGGGAGGAGTGAGGCAGCACAGAAGGAGCCAGAGCCGTGGGGAGCAGACCAACACACTTTATTCCATAATCACAACAGTCAGGATCATTGTTAGCCGAGGTTCTGCAGAGTGAGGGCCAGCCGTGTCACACCCCCAAGACGGGCCCAGATGGGGTCGTCACTGCCCCTCGGCTAAAATCCTGTTTCTCCAAGATAACAGACACAGGGATCCTTCACTAACACAACACTACAAAGGTGACCCCGAGCGCTGGCGCCCATCCGCAGGCTGCGCTGGGGCCCTGCCAGCTCCGGGGACCCCCGGCCCACTCGGCCGCCGCCAGGGCAGCTGCTTCCTGAGAGAGGTTTGGTTTATTTTTATTATTACTATTAATATTATTATTATTATTCGCTTTGTCTGGAGTGATGACGGGATGTCGCACGCGCACGCACACACGCTCGCACACGCATGCCAGCCAGCACCGGGCAGCGGGGGCGCAGCGGGAGGGGGCCGCACGCTGGGGGGGTCTCTAAGCACTACAACCACACGGCCCAGGAAATCCACCACTGTCCACGACGGTTCTCCCTGACAAACACACCCGGCGAGACTCGAGGAGGGGGACAGGGGTGAGGACGGGGACAAAGCGGATGATGTTGTGCTTGCGGCCAGGGCAGGAGACCCCGGCGCTGGCTCCGGTTCTGGCATTGACCCAGAACCTGCTCCTGAGGAAATATTTCGCCTGACAGTCTGTGGAGGGATCACCCTGGCTCAAGGGTGATGCACAGCACGGAGGGGACCACCAGGACCCGTGTCCCCCCTAGGAATGGAAGCTGAGCCCTGAGCTGCAGGGTCAGCAAAGCACATGTGTGATGCGAGACCCTCAGTGTGGCCTCAGGCCTTGCTGGTACCTGGGGGCTTTGGCTTCCCCATGGACAGGGATGGAGGGCAGGTGACTGAGGTGACTGAGGACGCCCTCCCTGAGAACCCCTGGCCACAGCATGGGGTGGCTGTGCACCCCAAGAAGGCACCGAGGTGCTGGGTGAGATCCGTGTGTGTCAGAGAGCTCTGGGGCTGCCAGACCCCCCGGGAGCCCCAAACCCGGCTCACACATGGGAGAGGGTTTCAGATGCTCCTGGCGCAGGGCTGCCCAGGGGGTGGGAAGGCAAATTCTGGGAGCAGGCTGCCAGAATCACGACTGTCCCGGCGCTTATTTGGCTTTTCCACCTTTGGGGGCGGGACTGGATCCGGTGGGGGACGGCCGGGGAGGGAGGGGACGCAGAGAAGAGGACGCGCTCTATCCAGGGAACACGTGTCTGATGCGTGATGCCCGCCTGGCTCCGCAGGCTGGCACCCGCACGGGGGTACCGAAACACCGTGGCTAATGCCAACACACACGCACAGCTACCGCTACACACCGACACATCTACACTGCTGATGGTTGACCATCGCGGGGGGCCTCGAGGGGCCCCCAGGGACTGGACTGGGGGACACCAAGCATCCCTGCAAAGGGCCGGGGGACACGCCTCTCCCTGCGCTGCAGTGCCTATCCCCACGGCTGAGCCAGGGCCACCAGCAGCTCCAGCAGCAGGGCCAGGCACCTACTCCGGGGCATCCTCAGGGGATGCCAGGACACGGGAAAGGGATGTCCTTCGCCTGGTCACGGCTCAGTCCAGCCTGACAGCAAGGGGCAGGCACGGGGTAGCCTGTGACTGGGGGAACAGGCAGCCCCAAAACAGGGAGGCAGAGCCCCAGGCACCGGGTGCTCTGCTGCTGCCAGCACCCCACTGGCAGGGAAGAGTCCGAGGGGCCCCCACAAACCCAAAGCCCCTGGGGAATTGGGGTCATGGGGGACTGCAGGGGCTGCTTCAAGCAGCGGTTGCTGCCAAGCCCAGTACAGCTCTTGCAGATGCTGCCAGCCCCAGCCATGACCACATCCCCAGGGATGTGTGGGGTCCCCACCCAGCACAGCTGTACCAGAGCGCAGCCCCTGCCCCCCCAACCACAGCCTGCGGCTGCCAGCACTGCAGCCACGTGCTCCCGGCAATGGGAGGAGGCGGCTGTCGCAGGAAGAAGCCATTAGGAAAAGCAAAGAAAATCCCAGCTGGAGGAGCCGCTGCAGCAGCATCTTCCCTGCCAGCATATCCCTGCTCTTGGCGTGGCCGGCAGCGGAGCCCAGCGTGGTGCTGTGTGGAGGAGCCCTGCACCAGAGCATCACCCACACTGCACACGCCCACCAGCACTGCCTGCAGCTGCTCTTGGACCAGTTTGGGTGGTTGCTTAAGGTAGATTTCCCAAAGCTGCCCTTCCCTGCCGCCCTGCCCTTCCATGCTACTCCCTGCCATCCCGGCAGCACCACACGCCACGGCTGGGCACAGTGACACCCGGCTCCACTGGCCAAGGCCAGCCAGCCCAGAGCAGGTCCCACACAGGCACAGGCTCCAAGGTTCAAATGAGAGCTGGCTGCTTAGTGAAGGGCTGGTCCCCATACAATTTTGGGGTGACTCCAGACACGGGCTCCCTCCATGGCACAGCTTTCCCTGCACAACTGCCTGGCAAGAGAAACAACACAGCCTCCCGCGCCCACGTGCTCGTCACGTGTGTGCAACTTCACTCTTCCCAAAGCGAGTGGCGGGGAGCACGCACCACACGGAAGGAGACACTGCTGTGGGACACTGAACCCCCCAGCCAGGGACCCCTCACAAAATAGGGAGTTGGGAAGGGACAGTTTTGCATGGCTTGGCATCCCTCCCCAAGGGTTGCAAAGTGGAAGAGGAGAAAATTGAAGCCATGCGTTCAATGCAGTCAAAAACCAAACGGAATCAGCCATTCTCCGAGGGACGGGGAAGATGGGGTGGGCACCAAGAGCTGGGGTGACGTGGATGCTCCTGCTTCCTGGAGAGCAGGAGGGCACACGGTGCTGGCAGACATGGGAGCAGCCGGGAGCAGCCATGGCTGTCAGCGCCGGGGCCATGGGGGAAAGCGGCCGGGTGTGACAATGAAATCCCGATGAGATGCATTTCACGGGGAAATAACCTCGGCAGGCGGCCATGCGTCCCGCGGGCACGAGGCGAGAGTCAGACAGACAGACGGATGGAGAATGGGTGTGTGCCAGGGGGTGGGGGGAGCAGGGGCTCTGCCTTCCAGCAGCTTCAAGGCAAAATACCTGATTCCTGCATGTAAACAGCTGGTTTCGGTTTGTTTGTGTTTTTTTTCCTGGGTTGTTTTTTGATATGACCTGATTGTGGGTGAAAATAAAAATGAGCGTTACCTGCAGAGCGTGGGACTCAGTAGGTAAAAACCAAGTCCGAGATGCTGGACATGAGCCAGTCCCCTGCTATCATCTCCGTCACCTCGGGCGTGCAATAGTCCGGGAACTCAAAGTGCGAGGAGCCTCCCCGCGGGTAGAGGTCGTGGTCCTTGTCGAAGACGGACCAGTCCAGGGCACCACAGGTGGCACTGGAAGGCGCCCGCCCGGGCATGATCCCCAGCAGCTCTTCCTCCAGCTCCTCGTCGGAGGAGCTGAAGGAAGAGGGAGGGGACCCAGCCGACATGGGAGAAGGGGACCCGCTCTCTGGGGACCTCCCTGGCTCCGGGCAGGGTGTGGTAGGGCTCAGGGGCGCAGGGGGCTCCTGGGGGCTGTGCTCCCCGTCTGGTGCCGGGTGCCAGGCAGCCGTGCCAGGCACCACAGGGCTGTCCTCAGCGGGCACGTCTGGCGCGGGCTCCTGCGGGGTGTCGGGGCCGGTGGGCAGCTTGGCGGGCTGCCTGCGGCTGCCAGAGACACGGCCCAACACGGAGGGCTTGATCTTCACTGGGAGCCGGGGACGGGCTGCTCCGGTGCCCACCTTGCCCTTTTTCCGAGGCCGGTACTTGTAGTCGGGGTAGTCAGCCATGTGCTTGAGGCGCAGGCGCTCGGCCTCCCTGACAAAAGGGATCTTCTCGGAGTCGTGGAGGAGCTGCCAGCGCCGGCCCAGGCGCTTGGAGATCTCGGCGTTGTGCATGTCGGGCCACTGGTCCATGATCTTGCGGCGCTCGTGCTGGGACCACACCATGAAAGCGTTCATGGGCCGCTTGATGTGCCCGCTCGGCGTCTTGCACCAGGCGGGCTCGGTGTCACGGGCGGGCAGTGGG
>VYXD01005846.1:40481-66505 GCA_013397195.1 Hylia prasina
CGTTCAGCCAATGGGCGCCCGCCGAGAGGGGTTGCTGGAGAGAATGGCAGGGCGGCACGCCCCGGTAGCCCCGGTACCGCCCGGCACGCCCCGGTACCCCGGTACTCCCCGGTACTCCCCCGCAAGACACGGTACGCCCCTCTACCCCCTGCTAACCCGGCACACCGATGTCCTAGATACCGTCCGCACGGCAACCCGGCAGCGCCCAATATCCCGAGTCGAGCAGCACAGAACCCCCCGTGACACCCGGTACCTTCAGACAAGCATCCCGGTACGCTGGTACCTCGCAATGCTCTCAGGCACCCACTCGAGGATGCTGCAGCTCCTGTCAGTAACCCGCTACTCCCCCGGTCTAGGCACCCCGATGTCCCCGGTGACCCTGACATCCGCAACCTCGGGAGCACCCACACCCCTCGCGGTTAGCCGGAAGCTTGCGCACGGGTCTGACCGGCCGGAACACCGAGTATCACCGCGGAATGCTGCGCTTGAACTCTGCCCTGCCAGCCCACCGGGCTCCCGGGACACTCGCTGCTCCGGGTCGTCCGGGCAGAGCCCCAGCCCGGAACAGTCCTCGGGTCGCTCACTAGGGCTTGCACTGCTCGGCGCCACGCCGGCTGTGGGAACACCGACGCCTTCGTGGACATGTCCTCGCCACCCATTTCAGCGGCGTCTCCCCGTGGATCGGTCCCCGGCGGGGACGGGAGCGCCGGGCGGGGAAGGCGCAGCCCACGAGGCGGACACGCGGCTCCCTGGTGCCACGAGTGGGGCCACGCCCCTCCNCCGCGCCCATTGGCTGCGCCACCGCCTCCAGTTGCTGTGGTGACAGGGGACCGCGCGAGGCCGCGCCCGACCCCACCGGGCACCGCGACTGACCGGGCACCACGGGCTGTCGCCGTCCTGCGGTCTGAGCGGGAACTGTGGCCCGTCCCGACCCTGCCGGCTGCCCCGACATTGTGGCCAGCCGGGACACGGGGGCCTTCCCGACCGCCGGCCCGACCCGCAGCCCCGGGCGCTGCCTACGCCGTGCCGGAGCCGCGCTGCGCGGGGACCACCACACAGTTCTCCACCGCGGCTTTGCACCGGGCCTGCGGCCGGCGCCTCCCCGAGTCGTTCCCGCTCGGTATAGCCGGAGGTCATGCCCGGCACCCGTGACCCGCATAGCCCTGGCACGGAGCACCTGCCACACATCTCCGGTCTTCGCTGGCACGCCGCCGGCAGGACCGGCTGGGTGCGCATTAGCACGGAACGCCCGTAGCGTCGAGTAGCTCTGCGGGGCCGGAGGCGGCTGCCCATCCCCGTTGGTCCCGTGCACCGGGCCCGTCTCTACCCGGGCTCCCCGGGACGGCCGTTCCTCTGCTCCTTCCCTTGGCCTCGCAAGCAGCCCGGCGCCAGTCCCGCCGGGCTGCTCGGGCTGCCACAGCTGCTTCCAGTCCCGGACACCCAGACCCCGCCCGGCGGATCCCGTCCCGGTGATCCTGTCCCGGTGCGGTGCCGGGGCGGAGCCGGCAGGGGGCGTCCCTTCCTCCCGTTCCCGTGAGCTTGGGCCCCGCCCGGTTCCCCGAGCCCACCCGCCGTCGCCGTGGGGACCGGCTCGGGTTGCGGGGGATACGGGGCATCCCCAGAGGCCTTAGCGGAGGGACGTTCCCGGAGGGCAGAGGATGGTGAGGATCAATGGGATATAGGGGTGTCCCAGGAGGCACAGAGGCTGCAATATGGACAAAAGAGCGAGCCGGGAGGGAGTCCTCATAGATCAGCAGCAGTATCACCCCTGCAACAACCTATTAGATCCATTCCTCCACACTCTCCTGTGTGGAGTGGCACCAGGCACGGTGACAGATTCCTCCGTGCTGCCAGCGCAAGCAGCAGTGCCTGCGGGTAAGGTCAGGGTTGGTGCAAGAGGACATTTCCCAGCTCTGAGGAATGAGCAGTGATTGGATTTCTCCCTGTGCAGAGGATGAAGGCAGTGGTGCAGACCTGCTGTCAGAACTGGCTGGACACAGTGAGGGCAGAACTCCAGGAGATAGAAAAAACAATGGAAAATAATCTGGGAAGCTAGTTGCTCACATCGCTGTGAAAAGAGTCTATACAGTCATGTTATCTTTGCTTTCCATCCTGGCTAAAGACAGTGTTGATCTTACAAATGTCAAACAATTCCATTTCTGAGAATGAATCCCATTTGCCCTGTAGGCATGATCTTCCCATCAGCCTGCCAGGAGGGAGAGAGCCCTGTGACGCATGGCAACCTGTGCTCAGGGGGGGATCTGCTCATGGGATCATTCCTTCCTGGTATATCCCAGGTCCTGCCCCCCCCAGTGCACACAGGGCTTATTTTTAATGAAAATATCACCCTGTTGGGCAGACACTCACCGAGCAGAGCAGCAGTGGTTGTGGGTATCAAGGGTGGCTGGATCTCCTGCACCAGGGTCTGGTTTTTAGCTGGAGGACAGGTATGGCTGTAGCTATGGAGGCATGAGCTGAAGAAGGAGGAAAGCCTGGAACATGTCAGGAGGGAGGAGGCGAGTGGTTGTGTGATAGATTAGTGGAACTTAATTTTTTGCTGTTTTTAAAAAAGAGATAAAAAAGGAGAATTAATTAGCCTCAGCAGCTGGTGGGGCTGGGGTTACTGAGGGTGGATGGGAGAAGAGCTAAAAATAGCAGGAAGGCCCAAGTGGAAAGTTTCTGTAACATCACAAGTCAGGCATTTGGTGCTTACCCGCCCTGACAGGCGGGAGCCTGTGCCAGAGCCCTCTCCACCATCCTCAGCCCTTTCCCACTGACCTCCCTGCAACTTTTCACACGACATCACCAGCCCTTCGTTTTGCTAATTAACCCTTGGCTTCCAGACACTGGACTTGCATCTTGAAAGAGCAAAATCAGTCACAAATTGCTCAGCCTGGGAATGTGAGGGTGCAGAGGAGCGCAGTGCTTGTGCTGACCCTCCCAGGCTCCCAGCAGGTCACTGGCAGCGTGTGCAGCCCAGAGGAGCTGTAACCCCCCTTGTATCCATTCCCATCTGCATTTCAGCTTCCCCTCCTTAAAAATCGTCCTGTTTCCAGAGGCCCTGGGTGGATTTCACCAGTAGGTCTGAGCCTTATGCTGGGACACTCTGGATGCACAGTTTGTCCTCTGCTGAGACGGAGATGGATGAGGCAGCTCTGAGCAAGCCCAGCTTGCCGCACTTGTCCCCACTGCGAGAAAGCAGATGTACCTGGCTGCTCCAACAGGCTTTCTCTGCCTCTGTTTGTCTTTCAGGATTGACAGTGAGAGCAGCTGAATTCATTCCTTCTCCCTCTCAGAGCCCCAGGGGTTGTGTCTGGCTCTGGTGCTCTGGGAAGGCTGGCAAGAGCTGAGCCTTCCATACAGAGGGTGGTCTGAGGGTGGTGGAGCAGGGCTTGGGCTGGAACCAATTTTGGTGTGTGCGGAGTGGTCAGTGACTGTGGCAGACCATGAGGCATGAGAAAATACTGCTGGGTTGACTAGGGGTCAGGTTTGGCTCTGGTTTACACCAAACAGGAACTGGGCACTACCCTCACCTGGTTTAAAAATGTTTCCCTCTTCCCCTAGCTGTTTGCAAGGTCCTGGGTCCCAGAACAAGCATCTGGGCTGACCCCACTGAAAGCCAGTGCAGGACCCTGGGGACAGAGAGAGGGTGGCACAGCTGACACATGGCAGGCTCCCCTCCATCATTGTGCCCCCTGATGACAGGACTGCCATGCAGGGAACGGGACACCTCTGAGCACAGACCATCTGAGCAGTCACCCTGCTCCTGCTTCTGCCCCTCATACCGAGACAGCGAAAGCACAGCGGCTTATTCCCCTCTGTGCTTTGACCCTCCTAACTCTCCTTTCTCTCAGCTGCACGCTGGGTAGTGAGGTTGTCCTCAGCATTCCCACCAAGGAGGTGTCTCTCATCTGATGCCAGCCCCTGGAGCGGCCGAGCTTGGATGAAGTTCCAAGCTGACTTCATTGCCTTCAGCCCTTCTTCCCCCCAGTCCTGCTCAGCACCTTGGGCATTTGCTGATGTGGTTTTATGGCACAATAAAGGTGTTCCTGTCATTCCTGCCCTCCCCACTGCTGTGCTCTGGTCATGAGGGATGTCCTGGGACCAGCCCTGGTGCCACGAGGCTCTGCCAGTATATTGCAATGTGGGTGGACTGGTGACCCAGTGTAGGCTCAGAACAGTGGCCGCACTGGGACACTTTGGGACACTGCTGCCAGTGCCCACGACCAACAGATAGGCTCAAATAAAAACAGTTACTGCTACTGCCCGTGGCAGGAGAGCCCCTGCCTTGTATTCCATCACTGCATCTTGGAGATGGAGCTGCACAGCCAGGCTCTGCACTTCTGGGTTCTGAAAAAGCACATCCTCCCCTGGGCAGGGCAGGACAGGACCGGGCTCGGCTCGCTCCTTCCTTGGTGGAACCGACCCAAGGGGTGGCGAGGCCGCGGCCGGGAACCGGGGTGACGCTGCTCCACACAGGACCGGAGCGCGGTGGAGCCCCCGCCCGCGGCAGCGCATCCCGCAGCATCCCGATGTAACCTTTGCTCCCCATGACCGAGGTACGGGTCCCGGGGGAATTCGCCGTTCCCCGGCACCGCAAGCCCCGAGGGGACCTCGGGGACCCGGACAGGCCAGCTGGGCCGGGCCGAGGCCAGCGCGGGCGGGGGTGTGTCTGATGGGGGAGGGATCAGAGCGGAGAGGGGCTCCACCTCCCGGAGCTTAAAGCCCGGGGCGGACGGCGGTGCGGGTGTCCCGGGAAAGTTGTGCCCGAGTTGCCACCGGCTCAGAGCGGGAGCGGCTCCAGGAGCGGCAGCGGCGCGGTCGGGGGCTGCCAGGGGCTGCCGGGTGCCTTCGGGGAGACACCCACTCCCCCGCCCACCCTACGGCCCCCCGCCCTTGGTGCTGGTGATGACCCTGAACACGCAGCCCGGGAACAGGAGCCCGCTGCGGCGGAGGGCCAGCACCCCGCTCCCGCGGCCGGGTGGCTCTGGGGCTACTTCGCGGGGTGAGCCCTGTCACCCCCAGCTGGGCCACACCGCCTCCGAGCCTGGCAGCAGAGCCCCCCGCGGCAGCTGGACCCCCGACTCCTCGGGCTCCCCAAGCCTCAGAGAGCCCCGGTACCGAGTGGTGCTGCTGGGTGACCCCGGCGTGGGGAAGACCAGCCTGGTCAACCTCTTCGCCGGCGTCCAGGAGAGAGACCTGCTGGACCAGCACGGAGGTGGGTGTCTGGTTGGGGGGATCTGCTGCAGGGTCACCTGCGGGGCATCCCGTGATGGGACAAATCCATGTGCGAGGCGGAGAGGAGCCCGGGAGCCGGCTGTCTGGGAAGTGCGGCACTGACCGAGTTCTCCTGGCGTCCCGCAGGGGCCGCGTACGAGCGCAGGCTGACCGTGGATGGCGAGGAGACCACACTGCTGGTGTTGGACACCTGGGAGCCAGAGCAGAGGGTACGGCGGGGTTGGGTGTTGGAGTGAGCTGGGTGAGCCAGGATGTGCCCGGGGGACATTGTATGGGCACAGCTGCTGTCTTGGGGCCTTTCAGCACTTTGAAGGGCAGACTGGGGCCCTCCTGTCCGTGTCTGGGGCTCACCAGTGTGGAGGACAGGATACACACTGGGCAAGACAGGCTGGGGTCACATCTCTGCTCAGCTCTGTGCCCACCCTCCCCAGGCACGGGAGGCTGCCCGCTGTGTTCTCACTGGTGTGGGCTGTTATATGATAGCCCGCTTCAAAATGCATGGCAATGGTTTGGGAATGGGGCTGAAGGATCCAACTGGGCAAACCCACGAGTCACTATTGCCAGCCAGAACACTTTAACAGACAGAACGGTGCCCTCAAGAGCCTGGCATAGGGCATTCCTCATGCCCAAAACATGAGGTATCTCCTGGTCAGAAATACCAGTGCTGCTGTCACTGCCTCCCTCCAAACACCTCCCTCCTTCCCTTCCTGCCAGGGCCCTGCACTCCTGTAGGTGCCACCAGGCAGTGGGGATGGAGTCAGTGCCCAAGCTGTGGACAGGGGTGCAGCACCCACATGGACTGAGGCTGTGTTTGGCACTTACCTGCACTGCCCAGAGATGCCCCAGCACTGTAACAGCCCATCAATGTCCCCTTTTTTTCCACTATGGCTTATTCCCACCCTGCCCAGCAGTGCCTGGATCATGCAGGGTGCAGTACCCACCACACTGTCCCAGGGCAGTGAATCCCAGGGGATTCAGCCTCACCTCTCCACACCAAAGTGAGCCCACAGCCCCAGTTTGTTGCTGATAGAGAGGAAAACTCCCAAACACTCCCCTCAAAACCAAGAGCTTTTAATCTGCATTTAATTAATAGAGCAACACATCTGTTCTCCACAGCGTGGGGGCTGGTGGGGTGCGCTGCCAGATCCCATCAGTGCCAGGGTGCTCTGCTGTCCCCTGGAAGTGGTCATGGCCACGGATTGGTGACATCTTGTTCCCCATGTGGTGCCAGGGTGAGGAGAGCCAGCGCCGTAGCCACTGCCTGCAGGTGGGGAACGCCTACATCATCGTTTACTCTGTCACTGACCGGGACAGCTTCGAGAGCGCCTCAGAGCTGCGCATCCAACTGCGCCGCGCGCGCCAGGCTGAGGACATCCCCATCATCCTGGTGGGGAACAAAACCGACCTGGTGCGGTGCCGTGAGGTGTCTGAGGAAGGTAAGGAGTGAAGGTTCTGGCTGGTGGAGACCCCTGAGGGGGCTCCATGCCCAGCTGCTTCCCCCACATTCGTCCCCTTGTCCCTGGATGTGCAGCTGCTGTTGTGCATGTGGCAGTGCCCGTCCCACAGCACTTGGGGTGCCAGCAGGGCTATGCCCCCTCCCTGCCCTTCCCTTGCAGAGGGCCAGGCCTGCGCCGCCGTCTTCGACTGCAAGTTCATTGAGACGTCAGCGGCTCTGCAGCACAACGTGGCCGAGCTCTTCGAGGGGGTGGTGCGGCAGATCCGCCTGCGCCAAGGGGGCAGAAAGTCCCACCCGCACCCCGTGCCTGGCCAGAAGCACAAGGAGAGCCTCACCAGCAGAGCCCGGCACTTCCTCGACAGGCTGGTGGCCAGGAATAGCAGCAAAGTGGCCCTCAAAGTCCGTTCCAAGTCCTGTCATGACCTGTCTGTGCTCTGAGAGCCAGGGTCCAGTCCCTCCACACATGCCAGCTGGGAGCCTGCTCTCTGCCAGCAGTGTGGCCAGTGGCTCTGTGGAGAACTCAGACAGGGCTGGAGTGATGCTGAGGATGTGGAGCTGTTTTTACTGGTGCTGAGGGATGCAAAGGTGCTCTGGATCCAGCCACTCCCGTCCAGGAGAGGGGATAAGTGGGACCAGGTCCATGGAGTAGAGGATGGGATCCGTACCTGCACTTGGGGTGGTGAGATTTTGCATCACAGAGCCAGAGGTGAGGGGTGGCTGTGCCCCAGAGCAGGGCTGGAGGCTACCAGGAGTGTGGCAGGTCCCACTCACAGTGCTATCCTTTGCAGGGCAGCAGGGATTGGCAAGGGCACCGTGGCATTGTCCACCTTGGACAGCCTGGAGCCTGGCTGGGAAGAGGAGGCAGGGGAGCATCAATGGCAGCACCTGGTGCTCTGACCCTGCTGTGCCAGGGTTTTGTGCCATGTGTCATTGGCACCAGTGTTTCTGTGCTCTCTCTGTACTGGTGTGATGAGGAAACCCTTGATCTGCAGAATAAACCGCATCAGGGAGGTGCTGTTCTCTGCTGGGTCCCTGCCCTGGGAAGCCACATCCCAGAGCAGTTCAGAGCTCTCTGTTCCTTGCCTATGGCCAGGGCTGAGATCTGCTTCCTGCTCTAGCCAGGCCTCTATTAGCTGGAGTATCTTGGGGAAGGGAGAGCCTCTGTCCAGGGCTTCCTTTGGCCACCCAGTGGTCCAGCATTGTCCCCTGTGAAGGCCCCTGCATTTCCCAACTCTGGAAAAGCCTCTGGGAAGGGCTGAGCTCTGCTGAGCTGCAGGTTGAAAGCCCCTGAGCACTGTGGGAGCCACAGCCTGGACAGAGAGCCCGGCGCTTGGTGGCTCCTGGTGCCCCAGGAAGGAGCAGGGAGCAGAAGTGGAATGGCACAGCCAGGAAGGGACGTGCTTGGTTGCAGCAAGCAGGGAGTGACCCTGGGCATCCAGGGAGGCAGTGCTGGAGCTGTGTGGGCTTTGCCTGTTGTTCTTAGGCTGTGCTGCCATCCAGCAGCTGGGATTCCATGGGGGAACCTGGTCAGCATCTCGGGCCTGATGCCAAGGAGGATCAGCAGTGCCCTCCTACCCAGGTCAGGAGTTTCCACTCGCTCTGTGGTCAGACTGTGGGGAACCACTGGCTGTGGCTGGCACAAATGGGACACTGGCATGGCACAGCACTCTGTCCCTATGGGAAACTAGTCTCTCCAGAGGTGCAAATCCCAAGCTTTGCCCTCAGAAAAAGGGAGGTGTGTGCTGACATTTTTTTTTTCATGCCTCATAGTGCCCATAGCATTGCTGCTCCATCCTTGCTGCTGCTCTGCTCCTCTTGTTCTGCTCTGGAGCTCCCAGCTCATCGATTGCTGGTGCTGCTGGAGGTGATGCTGTGGTTCACACAGCATCAGCCAGGCCGGGGCTGGGGGCTGCACCCGAGGGACAGGGGCTCCGTGCTGCTGCTGGTCCCTCCCGCAGCTGCAGCTGGTGTTTCCTTGTGGCAGAAGAAGAGGGAGGGGGGCCATGGGATGGAAAGTTGGCAGTCAGCAGAGAGGGGAGTGGAAAGAATGAGCTCAAACCCAGAAAAATGCGGCCGTGCTGGAGGATGGGTGGAGTGGGAGGAGAGGCCAAGGGGGGCCACGGTGAGGCGCTGGGAAAGGGAGAGAGGGTGGAAGGAGGAGGGAGGGTGGAAGGAGCAGGTGCTGGCAGGGGGCCAAGGACTGCCTTTGGACCCCATCTGGGCCGATTCCTGGGGAAGGTGGTGCCAGGTCTCCGTGGTACCAGCTGGTCCAGCCTGTGCTCTCAGGGCTATCCCAGTGCCATCTGGGTGGCCACTGGCTCCAGTGGTCTCTGTTCCTGGGTGGCCATCGGTCCCAGTGCCATCCATCCCTGGGTGGCCACCAGCCCTAGTGCAGACTCCCCCCAGCCCATGGGCTCCCTGGTGCCACCAACCCCGGTGCCACCACCCTGCTCCCACCTCCACGGGACCCCGCTGGCTCCTCTCTGGCACGTGGCCACCCTGGGACAGCAGCCCCAGACTCCCCTGTCTGGCTCTGCACAGCGACGCTGCTCTTGGTGAGGATTCCCAAGCTGGGCTGGGATTTAGAAGGGGGCAGTGATGGGGTTAGGAGCTGTGCTGTGGCAGGCTGGGTCATGGCAGGCAGCAGGGTGGGATGCAGGGGGGGTGTGGGCACAGTGCCTGCTGCTGCCCATCCTTCTCGGCTCTGGGAACTGCAGTCGCAGGGAGAGGGCAGCACCCTGGGCAGGAGGCCAACCCCGCAGAGAGGGGCTCCCAGGAGGCTTTCCCATCTGCCCTCCGCCTGAAACACAGAACTATGAATCACCCTGGTCCTGAAATAGATTCTTTCTATTTAAAATATAAAATTTAAAAGACTTTAAAAAAAAATTAAAGACTTGTGTTATAATCCCTGCTGTGCTCCCATCTCTTGCCCATGGCTCAGATATAAACTGGGGTCAGCACCGTTTCACTGTGCTGAAATCTTCACCAATTTTTGCTTCTCAGCAGACTTTCATCTTTGTGAGGAAGAGGAGAAGGCTTGGTGGCACAGCCGAGCTGCCAGTGGCTTGGAGTATTTGCGAGAAAAACACACATTTCAGCCAATTTTCCAGCAGAGCCCTGGTCCCAGTCTAGCGCGTGGGGAGAATTTGCTGCCATTTATATGAGATTTTACAGGGGGGCTGTTTGCTGTGACCACGAGCGGGCTGGGAGCAGTCAGGGGGTTTCCCAAGAACAGGGGTGCGGGGTCTTGGAAAACGGAGAAGGGCAGAAAAACCCAGGGCAGCCCAGGAGCCCCCGNGCCCGCCACCCCCGAGGGCATGGCGCTGGCCTACGGCAGCCTCGTCCTCATGGCGCTGCTGCCCATCTTCTTCGGGGCGCTGCGCTCCGTCAGCTGCGCCAAGAGCAAGGTACCCCCGCGGCTCGGGGCAGCTGGGCCTATAGGCCTCGCCCCTCCCCAAGGGTCCCCTCCGGGCGCCCCGTTCCGCGGGCGGACCGGCAGCTGCATGTCCCCCACCCCGGCCCCAGCCCTGGGCCTGGAGGCGCGGGGGACCCCAGGGAGAGAGTTGGCTTCCCCCGGGGCTTTTCCAGCCACGTCGTCACCGCCTCGATAAACTCAAGTGCTGCAAAACACAACCCGTTCCTCGTCCCTCCTCAGGAGGAGCTGTGTTGGGGGGACTCGTGTGTGGCTGTGCCCCGCGGCACTGGGCTGGTCCGGGGGTGCCCTCCTGCCTGCACACCCGGTTTTGTCCCGGTACTTCTCCCGCTGTTCTCTGCATTTCACAGCAGGGACTTAAATCTTAACAGTTGGGCTGTTGTAGCTCAGAAGGAAGGACTGTTTTACACAGTCTGATCTATTACTATTTTTAAAATCTCCTTGTGTGCCCTTAAGCCTTATATCAGGGGCTTCTGGCTGATCTTGGGGAGCTTCTGGCAGCCCAGGCAGTGGGGAGCGGTGAGCAAAGCCCAGCTGTGATTCAGAACGGGGGGTTCTCATCTCTCACTCTGCAGGGAGCAGCAGGAATTTGGACACCTCTGCACTGCTGGGCACAGCATGACAACTGCCGTGTCCGGGATAAGCTGCACAAGGGCTTTTGAGGTGCCCTCGATCTGTGCTGGCCGCAGGTGTTTGTCTGAGTGAGATTAGATCTGCAAGCAGCAGCCAGCTGGGCCTGGAGCGGGCAGGGAACAGGCAGAAAGCAGGCAGCCCTCTGCCTGCTCTGAAAGCTGAAGGTCTCCCGGGGGAAACAGCTTGAAAGGGGCTGGTTGAGCTGGTGCAAAGATGTCTTGGAAGAGGCTTATAAATCTAGGGCTTTTGAGGATGAGAAGTGTCCCAAGAGCAAGGTGAGGGATGAGAAGGTGGCTGGAGAGATGAGTCGTGCACAGGGTGATCACAGATGGTGGCACAGATGGGGCTGGCTGGGCGTGAGTGGTGAGGGAGCCCTGCTCCCCTCTGGGCAGGGGAGAAAGGAACAACGCCAGCACAGGATTTTTTCCTTCTCCAAGAGGAGAAAAGCAGTAAATTGTGGCTGTTCTGGGAAGGACAAGCGCAAAGTTTGTGTTTTCCAGCTCAGGCTCTGCCTCTGACACAGCCTCACTTCTGGATATAGCAGGGGTCAGTGGGTGATTCATCCCTCTTAAAACCACTGTGGAGCCCTGCAGGTTGTGTCTGTTCACCCCCTGCTCGGGTGTGAAGCCAGAGCAAGAGCTGATCCATTCCTGTTCTCTCCCCAGAACTCCTCGGAGATGCCAGAGACCATTACCAGCCGAGACGCTGCTCGCTTTCCCATTGTTGCCAGTTGCACCCTCCTGGGGCTCTACCTCTTCTTTAAAGTAAGTGAGTGGCACTGGAGCTGGGGCAGGATGTCCTCCTGCCTGGCAGGAGCTCCCATAACAGGGTGACTCTGCTTTTGGCCCTTAGTGTTGGGACAGAAGGTGTGTAAGGCTGCACAGATCGAGCTCTTCGGTGTCACCGTGCAGGAGGACGTCAGTTCTTGCCTGAATTGTCACAGCTTGGGGGTAATCAGAGCCTGTTCGTGCACAGGTTGTTTCTGGAGAGCTGCCGAGGAGCAAATAGCCCTGAGCTCTTCCTGCCTCCGTGGGCCAACCTGACAGGGCACAGGCTGGAGCCAGAGGGTGCTGGGACTCTGAGGGGCAAATGCTGCTGGCTCTGTGTTGTGCTCCTTGCTGTGTTCGTGGAGCCATTTCAGCTGCAGGTCTCGGGGAGCCCCTGTGTGATCAGGTGAAGCCTTTTAGGTGTTCAGAGCCCACAGGCAGAGTCAGATGACCTGAGTAATGGATGGGAGCTCTCAGCAGCACATGCTTTTGGTAATGTGGAGAGGATGTCTTGGCCTCAAGCACCTTGGGCTGCCCAAACAGGTCTGGCACATGGCTGAGTTCCCAGAGGGGTCTGGGGGAGCTGCAGCACAAAGTGGTCCTGTGGGCATGGCAGCTTCCAGCTGTGCAGGAAGGTACCAGGTACCTGCAAGGTGCCAGGGTGCTCCTGGCTGGCCAGGAGGTGAGGACTGAGGTGCAGAGTTGGGAATGGTACAGTTCAGTCTCTTCTCTGCCAGTGGCTGTGTGCCGTGTGCTCTCCTATTCCAGCATCTGCCTTCCAGGAGAGCATGGAGGGCCCCAGGATCCTTGCACACTGGTTTGTAGGGGTGTGATTCAGTACGAGAGCATGTGACTTGGAGGGCAGGAGTTTTAATAACGCCCTGTTTAATTAGGGCAGGAGATGCTGCTGCTCCCCTGGGCCTGGGCAGCCCCTGGGAACAGTGCCTCTCTCCCTGCTCTGCAGGGGAAGCTCTGGCCTCCTTTCTGCAGCACTGGAGTTATTTTTTGACCTGAGCAGCTCACAGATGCGCAACAGCTCACGGGCCCATTGTGCTTGTTCTTTGAGCACATGGCTGTTTCCAACATATTCTCCCTCAGCATGCAGGAATTTGGGTTATTCTAGGTATTCTTCTCATCTCCCTGGAGCACTGGCACAGCAGCTGCCAAGAGGAGCATGAGGATGGGGAGGATGCTGTGGTAACTAACCCTTCTTTTGTTTTGTCTTGCAGATATTCTCTCAAGAGTACATCAATCTTCTGCTTTCCATGTATTTCTTTGTGCTGGGGATCCTGGCCCTGTCCCACACTATCAGGTACAGCACAAGGATGGGTGTGACTGGGGCAGGGCTACCCAAGGCTTCAGTTCATTTTATTGGGAGGATTTTAGAGCACCACTGCCCTGCAGCAAAGTCAGGTCTTTAGGGTATTTGCCCAACCTCTTAGGGTGCTGTCCCTTGGTGGTGGGAACCAAAGCCCTGGAGGTCTTGGGAAGCCAGCACCCCTTAGAGCATCACTGGGAGAGCTTGTGGAAGTGTCAGTGGACACCGTCATGGAACAAGGCCAACTCATCTTAGAGAGCTTTTCTGGCTCAGAATCACAGAATCAGAATATCCNGTGGCTTGGAGTATTTGCGAGAAAAACACACATTTCAGCCAATTTTCCAGCAGAGCCCTGGTCCCAGTCTAGCGCGTGGGGAGAATTTGCTGCCATTTATATGAGATTTTACAGGGGGGCTGTTTGCTGTGACCACGAGCGGGCTGGGAGCAGTCAGGGGGTTTCCCAAGAACAGGGGTGCGGGGTCTTGGAAAACGGAGAAGGGCAGAAAAACCCAGGGCAGCCCAGGAGCCCCCGNCGAGTCCAACTTCTGACCCTCCACAGGACAACTCCAAACATCCCACTGTGTTTCTGAGAGTGTTTCCCAAGCAGTTATTGGAATCTGACAGGCTTGGGGCCAGGACCACTTCCCTGGGGCGTCTGTAACAGTGCCCAGTCACCCTCTGGGTGAAGAGCCTTTTCCTNGGGTGGCGGGGCGGTGGCTCCGGGCCCTGCCCTTCTCCTGGCAGCGGGGCCGCCGGGGCGGGGCCGGCTTCAGCGCCGCTACGCGTGACGCACTTCCGGTCGGTAAGGGGACGTGTCGGTGCGGACCGCGGTGGGAGCAGCCGCCATGGAGGAGCCCGCGGCGCACAACGGCAGCGCCGCCGGGGCCGCGCCCGGGGCCGGGACCCNCCAACTTAAACCCCTCTTGGCACAGTCTTTGCTGTCCTGCAGAGGGGAGAGCTCTTCAGCACCCTTACTGGGATGGGTGACACAGGCAGCTGGAGCTCCTGGTAACGTCTCTGGCCTCTCGTGGTGATGCGTAGCGCAAGGTGTTGAAAGCTCAGGCTGTTTCAGTAACTGAAAAACTCAAACTGGTTTCCTGTTTCATGAGCTCTGGGGTGCTTTCCCTAGACTGGCGCTGGGCAAAGGCTTTGCTCTGCTTCTGGCTCTGCAGCAGAGCCAGTCAGTGGTGGCCCAGGCAGTGCTGAGTACCCAGAGGGTTGCTAGGGGGCATAGGGCATTTGCTGGGGTCTGGGGTGGATCCTTCTTTCTTGTGGGTGATGCTCTGTTTTCTTGCCCTGCAGTATTTCGGGAACTGTCAGGTATAGCCAGATCTGATCTTTGTGCAGGATGAGTTGCTGTGGCTCCTGCCAGTCCCTGATGGAGCAGATGGCATTTCCCCATCTTGGGAGGGGGTGTGGGGCCCCCTCAAACACAGAGGTGCTGGGCAGCACATCTTGTGGGGTTTCTGTCGAACTGCCCTTCTCTACACCTCTCGTTTCAGCCCCATGATGAACAGATTCTTCCCTGCAAATTTCCCCAACAAACAGTACCAGCTCCTCTTCACCCAGGGCTCCGGGGAGAGCAAGGAGGGTACGTTGGCTCGTTGGTCTTGTAGGGGAGCCTGAATGTTTCCTGCCTTTACTGCATTTTGTTTTGAATTGGGTTTTTTTTCTTTTTTTGATCTTATGACTCTCAGCCCATTGAAACAACCTTCTCAAAGACTCACCTCTTGCTCCCTGCTGAGCTTCCATAGCCAGTGTGAGCCACATGTGTCTGTGCAGAGCTGGACTGGCACTCTGCCTCTGGCTGGCAGGGAGAGCCCAGAAACACCTCCCAGAGTGCTGTGGGAATGGAGTTATGGCTGTTGTTAAATGCACAGCCTTTATTTAAGCCCCTTAGAAAGCGTAGGTCTGACTGGTATGTGCTGCCTTATCTGGGCCCAATCTTTGCACTGGCAGAAGATGCTTTGATTACTATCCTGCCCTGTAGTGGCTTTACTGGTAAGGGAGTATTTCTGGTGATACCACCAGGAGTTAACTGGCACAGGAAGAGGGAGAAGATTTGTCTCTCCTTGCCTTAGGCAGTGCCTGAATCCAATTTCCTTACTGACAGCAGGACCATGGATGCTGTCCATGTGCAGAGTCTGGCTAAAGGAGAAGGTCTGAGCTTTCCAGGGCCCACTGCTCATTCCCAGGCGGTCTGCACGTGTGTACCATGGGTACAGTCCCCTTGTTTGGGATGTGAGCACTGAGCTCTGGGCTCCCCAGCTGTGCGATCACTCATGTCAGCCCTGAAAGGGAAGGGGAGCTGCCTGGCCTGCTCCAAATCTGATTTCTTTGTTTTCTTGCAGAAATAGTGAATTATGAGTTTGACACCAAGGATCTCGTGTGCCTGGCCTTGAGCAGTGTTGTGGGGGTCTGGTACCTGCTGAGAAAGGTAAGAGAGGCACAGCTGGGGACTGGGCTGGATCAGACACAGACTCATTTCCATGCAAGTTGGGGGTTTCATGTGCAGCGGGACCCAGATCTCCTTTTCCTGTCCTTCTCAGCACTGGATTGCCAACAATCTCTTCGGGCTGGCATTCTCCCTCAATGGGGTGGAGCTGCTGCACCTGAACAACGTCAGCACTGGCTGCATCTTGCTTGGGGGCCTCTTCATCTACGATGTGTTCTGGGTAAGCGGGAGCATTCCCCAGGCCATTGGTGCAAGCATGTGCCTGGCATTCTGCCTTTCTGGAGGCACCACTCTGGTTGGACACACACTTGAAGTGAGAATTTTCACTTTCTCAGCCCAGAGGGGTGTGGCAGGGTTGATGACAGAATCCACAGTGGCAGAGTGTGGCTCATCAAGTGTGTTTTCTTTTATTGTCTCGCTCAGAGAGCCCAGGGCTGGCAGGGACCTCATCAGAGCTATTGTGGGGTACTCAGTGTGTGTCATATCCGGTCCTGTATTCCCCACTATGGTCTTCCCAAGGCCTGACAGCTGTTGGGTGGGTTGGAAGCTGCTCTGGGGCACACTGAGCCTGCTTGTATGAGCTGTGCCTTGGCTCTGTCATGATGCTGGTTTTGTTAGTGTCCTTCTGTTCTCTTTCACAGAGGACCAGACCGTGGAATGCCTCCAGTCCCATTTCCTCAGCCAGTGCTGCACCCTGACTTTTTCATTTTGAGGTTTTCCTTATTTCTTGGCAGTGAATTTGAGCTGCCTTTATAGAGGAGAGGGGGACAAGGAAGGCAGGAATGCAGTCGTGTGCTCTGCTCCATGCATGGGAGAATGTTTGTCCTTGTAGTGTCCGTATTCCCCAGTCCTTCCTGCTGCCTCCACCTTCTGAATCACCATGTTTCCAAATGTCTGAGAGCCTTGTATACATTGAGGTCTGTCCAGCAGCTCTGCAGTTGCCTGTATAATCCCCCCATATTTACGCCTGGCTACTGTGGGTTGTTTTGTACTTGGCCGGTGGTGCCCCTGTTTCCCAGGCTCGTTAACAGTCTGGGCTCTGTGGTTTTTCAGCCTGTGGGCCACTTCCTCCACAGCTCTCAGCTGGAGAGGACTCAGCCTTCTGCCTTAGCACACCTGGTGCCCCAGGCCCTGCTTAGCGTGTGTCTTCCCAGTGCTTTGGGGACAGTGAGTGCACCCCTCTGCTCTCCACTTGCTGGCTGTCTCCCATCTCGGCTTCCCCATGGATCAGAATATTGCTGGAGACTTATGGAAGGGCTGCGTTGGAGTGGAGGTCCTCGTGCTGTGCCCCTCTGTAGGAACTTGGATATTGGCATGAACTCAATCACAAGTGAGATCCCAGGAGGGTTTCATGGAGGAAGGGGATCTCAATGGGTTGATGCTATTGCCCCCACATAGTCTTGGGGTGGCATATGGTGCTTGTCCCTGATCCCAATGTTGAGTCCAGTCACTCCATGGCAATGCACAGGACTTGCTGTACTTTATGGGAGTTAATCTGATGCTTTAAGATTTCCGTTCAGTCCAAGGGTTTAGGATCTTGCTCACCCAGTGCTAACCACCACCTGTTTTTTTGTGCCTGCTGGATTGGAAGCTTAGAGATGGAAAGGTGCAGAGATCAGGGTGGCTGCCCTCAGTGTTTATAGTCCACCCCCCAAATGCTGCCAGTATTTACAGCTGATAGGGCCGTGCAAGTAAATGACCTCAGAGCAAACTGCAGCTGATCTGACACTTGCCCCTGTCCCCGCTGGAAGTTCCCAGCCTGGGACGTTCTGCTGGAAGGTCCTGCCCTCCAACTGGACTTTACATGGAGCTGACTGTATAAAGCTGAACTGAGGTGCAGGGCTGGGTGGTGCAGCAGCTCTGCCATGTGAGTGCTGTCCCCATGCTGCTCTGACAGCAGGACAACCATGAAGCCGCCACGTCCCCCAGTGCCATTGCATGCCTCCTCCTCCACACAGTGGGCTTGCCTTCAGGGCTCCTGTGCCCACGTTTTGGCAGGTCTTTGGCTATTTTCTTCCACTGAGGCCACTCCTGGCCCTGGGATGAGGCTGTAGCTGAGTGTGGGTGTGTTCCTGTGCAGCTGTGGTCACCTTGGACTCCTCTGTTCTAGGTCTTTGGCACCAACGTGATGGTGACAGTTGCCAAGTCATTTGAGGCCCCAATAAAACGTGAGTAGATCTTCCCTGTGTGCTGGGGTCTGTTTTACTGCAAGCCCTCCCCCATGCACCCTCTACCTCTGGAGACAGCTCAGGCTGGGATATGTGCAGGAACATTTCCTGCTAGTGACCACTCTTCCCTGTCATTGCCCAGCCTCAAGCCAAGGCAGGTCTCTGGAAGGGGATGGTTTGCAGAGCCCTGGTCTGCTTGGGTCACTCTGCACCATTGGAGTGTGCAATTTCACCTGCTTGTGAAAACAGTCCATACCAAATAAACACCACCAAAAAAAAAAATAAAACCACAGAGCCCCAAACCAGCAGGAGGGGTGAACCAGTGCTGCTGTGGAGCAGGCAGTATTTTGGGTCCTGGGACCCCTTGGTTTCTTGTCCTGGAATTGTCCCAGAAAGAACAAGGAAAGCTACAGAGAAGGAGGGGGCTGAGGGCAGGGACAGGTCCCTTGCCCTGCTCTGATCCCTCTTTGCCAGGCCCAGTGGGGCTGGGCTCTGTTCAGTGGGGACACTTGCCCTCACTGTGCCCCATTCTTCTCCTCGCAGTGGTTTTCCCTCAGGACCTGCTGGAGAAGGGGCTGGACGCCGACAACTTCGCCATGCTGGGACTGGGAGACATTGTCATTCCGGGTGAGGACAGAAGAGCGATGATGGTACTCGGGTCTCCTTTGGGGGGGCTGTGGGGAGCTGTGCAGGTGCCTGGCTCTGCCCTTGGCCGGGCGCAGCCCTGCGTGGATCTCCCGGTGGGTTGGGAGCCTCCCGGTGGGTTGGGAGTCTGCCGCAGGTCCCGGTGCTGTCCCGGTGCCGCGTGCCACGAGAGGGCACTGTCACCCCGGTCACGGCATCGGAGCGCCGCGGGTCCTGCCCTGCCTCCCTCAGCCTGTCCCTCCGGCCCCTCGCTGTCCCTTCCCTGCTCCTCTGGCCCCTCGCTATCCCTCCTCTGCCACTGCCAGCCCCTCATTGTTTCCTTCTCCCTGCAGGGATCTTCATTGCCTTGCTGCTGCGGTTTGATATCAGGTGAGCAGATGGCAGGGAAGGGTCTCTGGCAGGTTGGATCTTGCAGCATATTTGAGCTGCTTTTGTAGAGGAAAAAAGGGAAGGGGGAGCCAGGAGTGCAGTCACGTGCTCCCTTCTGGAGCTGGGTGTGGGGACACCCCAGGGGGTGTAAGGAAAACCTCTTGGAAGAGGGGGGGCTGGCTCTGGGTATGTCCTGAGCACTGGGGGCAAGTGGTTTGAGTTCAAGCACAGGTAGGGCAGGCAGCAAAGGGCTGGGGATCAGGGCAGCCCCACAGAGCCTCACCAGCTCCCTGGAACCAAGGAGTAGTGGCAGTGAGAGGAAGCAGTGACAGCGTGGGAAAGAGCCGGGGGTGCTGTCACCTGGGAAGTGCTCGCGTGGATGCAAATCGGTGCCTGGCAGTGCTGGCTGCCTCCGGGTTGCCACTGACATTGGAGGAAGCAGCTCCTTCCCACAGAGGGAAGCTGCACCTACAGCTGGGCTGCAGCAGTTGCCCCACACTGAAAGGCTCTGGGGAACAGGGTGCTCTGTGACTAGGGTGGTGTGGCCCCACTCCCACTGCTCTTGCACAGACCCTCTGGTCTGTGCCAGCTCTTCCAGGTGTTACCACCCACATCCTGCCTGCACCTGCTGGGAATCCCAGTTCCTGCAGCCTGCCCTGTGATAAAATAGCAACTGCTGAGAGCCAGGGACAGGCAATGGGATCTTCTCCCTGGGTTCCAGCCCCAATTTCTCCTTTCCCAAGTGCCGTCCAGCAGCAGGATCACTTGCCTCCTTCCCTTCTCCAGCCCCTCACCTGGGTGTTACTGCCTTCAGTCCCACACTGCTCCCACAACACCAGGGGCTGCACATTGCTCCCCACACTCCACTGTGGTGGGAGATGGCCAAGAGTACCAGGCCAATTCCATTTTGGCCACTGGCATTCTAGACCGGAGGTCATTGAGCTCTTCCCTTTCCCTACAGCCTGAAGAAGAACACGCACACGTATTTCTACACCAGCTTTGTGGCCTACATCTTTGGGCTGGGCCTCACCATATTCATCATGCACATCTTCAAGCATGCCCAGGTGAGCTCCACCCTGCTGCCTCCTGTGGGTGCACATCCAAGTCGGTGAGGCCAGCTTGGCCACGAAGTTCCTGCATCCTGCCAGGAAAAAGTAGATTTATTCCTTCTCTTGGCTTTAGTTTTCCAGTACCTACCTATACCTTTCTCTGCCCAAAACTCCTGTGCCCAGCTGGAGTGGAGACCTCCATGGAGGAAGGATTCTTGTTTCCAACAATAGCCCCTCAGCCAGGAGCCCTGTGGTTTTTGGCTCTTTGCAACCAAGCTGCCCTGAGCACCCACTGGCTGTGCAGCAGGGAGCTCTGGGGGCCCATACACTGTGGTCTGCACAGGGGCTCTTGGTGTGTTCATGGGACCTCACAGTGAGGATTTTCACAGAACCCCAGAATGATTTAGGAAGGGACTTCGAAGACCTTCTTGTTTCAGCTCCCCTGCCATGGGCAGAGACACAACCACTAGAGGAGTCTGCTCCACACCTTGTTCCAGCCTGGCCTTGAACACTTCCAGGGATTGAACATCCACAGCTTCTCCGGGCAGCTTGTGCCACGATCTCACCACCCTCACAGGAAAGAATTTCCTCCTAGTATCCAATCTAGCTTCATGCTGCTGCAGCTCTAACTTAGCTCTTGAAGCTGCTTTTTGGGGTAACTCCCTGATAACTCCCTGGTGTGACAGGTACCACGGGTGCAGAGGGGATAAGGCCGTGAGCTCGCCTTGCTCTCTACCCTCAGGGTGATCCGTGGTTTGGTTCAGCAGTTGTTTTTCTTCCCCACAGCCTGCGCTGCTGTACCTGGTCCCTGCCTGCATCGGATTCCCGCTTCTTGTGGCCTTGGCAAAGGGAGAAGTAACCGAAATGTTCAGGTGAGGCTCCGCTGGCGCTGGAGCTGTTTTGCCGGCGGCGCAGGAGCACATGAAGCGTGCAGATGTTCCCACGCCTGGGCACAGCTGGAGGGACGGGTTCATCTGGGCATGCTCTGGGTGTGTGCCGGCACGTGCGTGGGTGGAGGGAGCGGGTCTGTGTTTGTACATGCCGGGCCTGGCTCCAGCCGCCTCCCGGGAGCTGTGGTGTGGTACCAGCAGGCAGCACCTGGTATTGCTTTACGCCCCAGTGACAGACTCTCCCCATGCGCTGGCAGGCAGGGGAGGGTGGGACTGCACACCTGGTGTGGAGATACTTGGTCATTGTGTCCCAGGGCCCGTGGGTGGGGAAAAAGAGCCGGCTGTGAGAACAGCCAAGGCTGGTTTGAGCACATCCCAACCTCCCCACTTGGGCAAAGTCTCCTGGTTTGCAGCGGTCTCCCTGCCCCAGAGACTGTGGGTACAGAGGAAGGGGGACTGGGCTGTTGTGCTCAGCTGTTCTCGCAGCCTGTCCAGGCTGTCAGTGGTTCTGGCCTCCTGCCTGAGAGCTGTTTCTCCATCACGCTCAAGACTTAGTGGTGGCTCAGCACAGTAACAATGGTTGATGCAGAGGAGAGAAGGGAACATCCTAAAGCAGGGTTGTGTACCCTCCAAGCCTCCCCAGTGCCCCAGCCCAGGGAGTGTTCCTGAGCTCCCAGCCTGCTCAAAGGGAAACTGGGCGCAGTGGGAAGCCAGCTGTCCTCCCTCCTCCCTCCCCTCCCCTGGGAGATGCAGGTATGCATGTTCCCAGCGGCTCTCAGCTGGGCCGTCCCCAGCCCTGCCGCACCTGCCCCTCCTTTGATGTTTGCTTCTGACAATCGCTGCTGCAGGCACTGAGTGTCCTGGGATCGTCCTTCCTGTGCACCTGGGATCCTGCAGCCGCTTTCCCCACTGCTGTGACTCACCAGCTGACAGCAGCAGCACCTCCTGCCAGGAAACTGGGGATAGATGAGCTGTGAGGCCGGGCCCACTGGGCAGCAAGGAGCGCAGGGAGCCTGGCAGCCAGGGGCTAGTGCCCTCTCAGAGCAGTAGCACAAGCTGCTCCTGCAGCAAAGTGTTGCCAGGGCAAGGGCAGGATGCTGGAGGGTTGCAAACTTGATGGCCCCTGGGGGCCAGACCTCCCTTGAAGTGCCTCCAGTTGCAGGCAGAGGAAGTGAGATTCCGAGGGACTGATGCCTGGAGGGCAGTGGCTCCCACCGCAGGAATCCCACCAGGTGTAGCTCTGCTGTGCTGCTTTGGTGCGCCCTGATCCTCCCTGGAGATGGCAGTTCCTGTGGTCTCTGCCTGCACATGGTGTCTCACAGCAGTGAGGGTCTGCAGGCAGGGTGTGAGTGAGCAGATCTATGCTGCAGGCCCAGGGAAGGGGTGCTGGTGGGGCAGAGGTGGGTGACATTGGGATCAGCTCCATGGCTCTCAGCCTTGCCAAACCTCCCTAGGCTAGGCAGGAAGCTCCACTCTGCTTCCCTCAGCAGTGAGAACCCATCCTGCCCCTCACATCTGCTGTGGGCACGCTGTCCTCGAGTGGCAGGATAGGGTCTGCTGCATCTCTGTCACCCCTGGGCTGCCCAGCCCCTGGTCTGCTCTACTGCCACCTCCCCACTGCCCAGGCTTGCTTTCCCTAGGTTCTGGCTGTCTGGCTCTGATCATGCCAGTGGGAGCTGCCTCATCCCCGAGTTTCAGTGCTCACTTTTCCATGCTGCAGCCCTGTCCTGGAGTCTGCAGGCAAGGAGAGGCCAGCGGGTGCGAGCAGGTGAAGGGAGATGCCAGGCTTCCTGCACAGGGCGGTGCGTTCTCGGTGCTCTCACTCCAGAACTTTTCTGCTTTTTCTCTCTCTCTCCCCACCCCTCCTTTCTGTCCTTGTCTTTCCTTTCCTGCTTCCTCTCTCTCCTGCAGCTATGAATCCTCTGCTGAAATCTTGCCTCACACACCAAGACTTACCCACTTCCCCACGGTGTCTGGCTCGCCGGCCAGCCTGGCTGATTCCATGCAGCAGAAACTGTCCTGTCCCCGCCGACGCCAGCAGCAGAGCCCCAGTGCCATGTAGCCACTGCCACCGGGGCCCCTTGTCTGTCGCTCTGGCCAGGTAGGGGCAGGTCCTGGCTCTCCCTGGCCCAAGCTCTTCCTGTTCCCAGCTCTCTTCACTCCGTGGGCAGAGGCTGGAACTGCTGCTGTGCTGCTGTGGGCCAGCTTCTCTCCTGTTCTGAGAGAGGAGACTGGGAAGGGCTAGAAGATTTGATATCCCAGACTTGTCCTTTCTGTTTAGAGCAACATTCCCATTTCCTTAGCCAGAGCCCTGGGGCCACTGCTGGAGGGGGTTTGCAGCCAGAGAAGTGAGACCCTGGGAGGGAACACTGCTGTTGGTCTCACTGCAGTCCCGTTAACCGGCCCCGCTGGCACCAGTGCTCAGCCAAGGAAAGCATGTGCTATCCAGGATATCCAACAGTGAACAAGGGAAAAGGATAGATCCCTGGGCACAGAGCTGGCCCCTGGCTGGGTCCACCCTATCCTTGAAGATGTCCGGGGGGAGGATGCATCCCTCATCTCCTTGCATGGGCTCTGCCCTGTGGGGCTTCCTGTGCTGGGGGGTGATGGCTGGTGCCCACCTTGTCCTCAACAACAGCAGGGCAGAACCCAAGGCCACACACAGGCTGGGCTGTCCCCACGTGGCACAGGGCTCTGTCTCCAGGGAGGAGCTGGCCCCACTCATGTCCCTCTTGTCCCCAGCTATGAGGAGAGCTCAACCCCCAAGGAGGCACCAGGGGCTTGCAAAGAAGAGCCAACAGAAGCCTCCAAGAAGGAGAAGTGACCTTGCCCGTGGGCTGTGCCCAGCGCTGCTGGGCTGGGGCCCTTTAGACCCTCTGCAAGTGACAGACGACGAAACAATTGTGCAAGAGCATCGTGTTGTGTGTGTCGGAGCAGCCACCCAGGTGGGGTATCGATGTATGCCGGTTTTTAAATTTTGTATTGTGCATTTGCTTTCTCTCATATTAAACCATATTGAAGGAAGGAGTGCTGGTGTGGCCATGGCCCTGCTCAGCCGCCCAGCCGGCACTGGGATTGGCATCCAGCTCACCCGCCTTCTCCCAGTGGAGCCCGTGGCCATTGTCTGGCTGTTTCCAAGTGACCAAGTGACCATCCCCTTCGCCCTCCCACTTCTCTGGCACTGGGCCTTCCCCCAGCCTGGCCCCTGCTCTGCCATACCCAGATTTAGGGCTGGAGTCACTGAGCCCTGTGTGGGTTCGAGCTGGGATCTGGCCCTGGAGGAGGGTGGCTGAGCAGGGATTGGGATACAGGAACCCCACAGGGTGGGCATGTGCTTTGCCTCAGCTGCTGGAGTGCTCAGCGAGCTGAGGCTAATGCCCCATGGCCTGGGGGAGCAGGAATGGGAGGGGTGGGGGTGGGTGACCCCAGACCCAGCCCTGAAGCAGGGTGAGGACAGCATGGATTGTCCCCCTTCCTTGTAGGGAGCAAGGCACCACCCTGCACCCCTTGGGGCTGGGATGGGCAGAGGATGCTGGTGTAGACATGGGGGCTGAAGGGGCTGCAGGCAGGGGCAGCTCCAGCATCCGCTTTAGCTTCCACTGGAACCAGCTGCCCTGTGTCCTGCAGCACTGGCAGTGTCCTCCCTACCCCTCCTGGGGGCCCTGTGGAGGATCCTGCATCCCTTCGGCCATGCCCACTGCCAGAATAAATAGAAAGTGTTTGCTGGCTTGGCAGCTCCTCCACAAAAGCCGTATTGAACCATTATTCCCTGCGCCGGCTGCGAGCACTAAAAGTGGCGCCTCGCGTTCTGCCATCTAATGACCCTTCGCAGGCTCCTACAGATGTTTTCTATGACTTACAGCTCCTTTTCCAACAGCCCTGTCCGCAAAAACAAGAGGGGCCACTTTAATTCCAATTAAATACCTCCAGCTAAGCAAACAGTGTGCAGCAGGGTCTGGGTACAGCACGGCCGCCAGGCCCAGCCCACCGAGTCACTGAGTCTAGACTCCAGATGTGATTTCACCAGCCTCCAGTGTTCCGTGGAAAAGGACTTTGGCTCTGCCGTGGGGTGCAGGACCCTACCCCAAGTCAGGACCCCACTCCACAGCCTGGTGTGTCCTTTGGTGTGAGGCTGGCACTGCATCCTGGGAAGCTCTGCATCCTCCCTGGCTTTGGGTGGTAGGAGCTACATCCCCATGCAGCCTCCAGAGGCCCCAAGAGTGCTGGAGCAGGCTGGGGGGTGCACAGGGTACCCCCCTGTGCCAGCATCACCCTCCTGCCTCGCTGCTGCCCTGCAGAGCTCCGAGCAGCTCCTGCCTGCTGTAGGTGTGGTGGAAGCGTGGCCGGGAGCTTTCCCAGGGCTGCAGGGAGCGGAAGGCCTGGGAAGGGGAGAGCGGGGTCACCCCTCACCCTGCCTGGCCAATAAACTGGGACCGGCCAGGAGGAAGGAAGTGTGTTGGGCCCTGCAAGGAGCCGCCACTTCAGCGCTCCCCAGTTCGCTCGCCTGCTGCACCTGGGCCTGTGGCACCTCCGGTCCCGGCAGGGCCGAGGACACACGGCTCCACTGTGTCTGGGCCGCTGCTGGGCCACTTTCCCCTCTCCACAGGGTCCCTCCGGCTCGGTGGGGGCTGCGGAAACATGGATGTGCCGACTCCAGCAGGAAACCTCCATCCACTTCACTGCACCCAGCTAGGGCAGGGGCCAAAGCTGCCTCTTCTGCTGCCAGCAGATGTGGGGTTTGGGATGATCCTCACCCACCTACTTACTCATAGCACCTCACGACAGTGGTGTAGATGCGCATTAGCTGGGGGAGCTCCTGGCCACACACACCCCTTGTGCCAAGCTCCCATCAGGAATTGCAGTGGGGTGGGATGGGCTGAGCTGGGGGTGCACAGGGTGCAAATGCCAGGCAAGGAGAGGGTGGTTTCATGTTTTCACTCAAGGGTAATGCTGGTGCCTGGGGTGAGGGGGAACACACAGCTTGTCTCTGGGGCCCTGTGGAGCCTCCCCACTGCAGCAGGGGTGCAGCTGGGTGATGATGGGTGCTGCAGTCGTACCTCATACTCTGCCACAAAGGGTAGGGGATGCTCTGCTATGATGGTGGGTGTTGCTGATGAGCACTGGGGTCCCATGGAGTGATGGATGCTGGTGGAGAGCTGGGGTCCCATGTGATGATGGGTACTGGCAGTGGCGCCTGGCCGGCGGCTGCGAGCAGGGAGAGGAAGCAGCCCAAGGCAGCCCCAACCCCAGCCGGCCGGCGAGGAGGGGCAGGAAGCTGGAATAAATCCCAGGAAGGGCTGCCTGGCTCCAGCTGGTCTGGGCTGCAGCGGATGGAAGCTGGGAACGGGAAGGGAGAAGGCGGGAGGGGAATGCGCAGGGGCTTTCTCAGGCCTCGGCCTCGCTCCAGCTGTGCCGGCGGCCCCGGCACATCTGCAACCCTGGCTCAGCACTGTCATGCGGACATGGGGGGGTGGAGGCTCTGTGTAGCCTCAGGGGTGACCTGCGGATGGCACCGGGAGAGGGGATCTGGATGGAGCCCAACCCCAGCCAGGGCAGGAGCGGCCCAAGTTTGGGGGTCCTGGTCACTGGTGGGGGCCCAGCCT
>VYXD01005846.1:69207-96170 GCA_013397195.1 Hylia prasina
TCAGACCCGCGCTCCTGACGGGCAGCACCGGCGTTCCTTGGACTCTCCTTCCCCCGATCTGCACCGCGCCCTCTCCTTCATGGGGGTTCCCTTCCTCCTGCCCTCTTTCCATCCCCGTCCGCTCCCGGCACCCTCCTGGCAAGTATTGACCGGCCGCTTCGTGTCCCTTTCCCGCAGGCTCCGTGCATTCCCGCTGCCGATCGGATCCTCTGCCGCTGAGACCGCTCTGGACCCTGCACGGACATCATTCCCGGGATCCCGGTCCCACCCACCACGGACATCGTCCCTGGGACCCCATTCCTGAGCACCGCGGCTCACCTGCATCCCTGGCTCCCCGGCGGGGCTGCCCTGGGGGTCCCCTCGCAGTCTGGGCAGGGGGTGCTGTGGGCCGGATCCTTCCTTCTCAGATTGCTGAGAGCATTCCCCGTATTGTATATTACAATGATGCTGGAGAATATTGTTCTACAATAGCTGGAGTTTTGTTATTAAACAAGCCCTGATGACCACATGTGTGTTTTCTTCCTCTCTCTCACATTCCCTCCCCTGGGTTTTGGGCATGTTTAGCCCCGGGGATATGTGTCCCATCAAACGGAGGGCAGTTTGTGCAGACGGCTGGGCTGGGTGGGTGTGCTGGGGGATACAGGGTCTGGGACCCTGCGGTGGTGCTGGGGAAGGGGTTTCTCACGGGCTGGTCGCAATTTCCCGTGTCCCAGCATTGTCCCCACAGAGCCTGTCCTGGTGATTCCTGTGGGGTTTCACTCCCTGGGCTCAGACATGGGGTGTTGAGGGTCAGGCACAAGAGGAAAGATTGTTTTCACCCTATCTTCTGTGGTGGGATAATGCAGCAGCACTGGGATGATGACACACGGGGCAGTGCTATGAGCCAGGTGTAGGGTTCTGTGGCCAGATGGGAGTGTGGTTTCCCACCTCCCTGGACACTGGTGTGTTCACAGCCTGGAATTCCCTTCACTCCCCCTCCCAGCTGGGCCACCTGCACTCCTGAGCCTTCCCGAGGCTCCCACAATTGTTGCTGTGTCAGGACTGGGGGATTACAGGAGTGATGATGCAAGGATTGAACCCTTTACAGGGGAGAGCAGATAAAAGTCTTGGGGTGCTTCTCCCTATGGCCCCGCCCCTGTGGTTCCTGCTCTTTCTGGTGCAACCCCTGCCCGTGGGGACAGACAACCTTTTGGAACAAGGAAATTGCATCAGGAGTTGCCCAACCCCGAGGGCTGGGGGTGCCCCGGGCAGCTGCCCTGACCTGAGCTTCCCCTTGACTCATAAACACCTCGAGAACCTCACAGCCTCATCTTCCACATCTGTTCAGACCTTCCTACGGGCCTGGCAGGGGACAACGGGGTGCCTGGAGGGAGTGTTGTGGGACCCATTAGGTGCCCCCCCTCCCAAGGATCCTGTAGCCAAGGGATTTGGGGCTGGGAGGCATTGACCAGCCCTGGACACAGGCGTGTGCATGTGTGAGGCTCTGCGCACCTTCTGTGTGTGTTTGTGTGTGCACAGGCACAGCTGTGAGCGTGTCCATGTGTGTCCATGCCTGTTCGTGCCTACTCGTGCTTTCCCAGCCCAGCAGACCCCCCGGCAGGGCCTGTGGGAGGGGACAGGCGACTCGGGGTATCAAGACACTGCCTTGCCTGCCCACCCCTGAACTGGCTGTGACAGGGCAGCAGGGGACACGTAGAGGGGCCAGGGGCTCTGGGTCTCTGTGGATGAACTTGTCCATCATTGGATGGGTCCCCTCCATCAGCCCCCAGGTCCTCTTTGTCGTCGCCTCTGCTGTCTCCTCCACCGCGCGCCTTCCTCCCCGTCCCGGAGCGCGGCCCGGACGGGGCGGTGGGTCCCTCTCCCGGTGCCCGCTCGCACTGCACGGCCCGGGCCGGCAACCTGGAGTAGCTCGGAAGGTCCCGGGACAGGGAGAAGCGGGACTGGGGGCTCTGCTCGGGCCGGAGGCGGTGCGGGAGGCGCTGGGGCTCTTCCCGCGCCGTGTTCCCGGGTGCGGTCCTTACCTGTTCACTGCCGCCTGATGTGGAAGCTCCCGCTGGAGCGGTGGGGAGAGGGGCTCCGTGTGTATCCATGTGTGTCCCCACGTCTCTGCCTGACCCCTGTCCAAGCCCTGTGTGCTCCACGACCGAGCCCTCGAGATGCAGCCCAGGCCGTCATCCCCTCCTCAGGGGACGCGGGGCCACCACCGGGTCCCTGGCACAGGAGAGCCGGGGAAGGGGCTGACGGAGCCAGCCCAGGCTTGGAGCGGGGCTGGCAGGGCTGAGCCGCCTGCACGTGTCGGGATGCCGGATGCGGCAGCACCAGGATGCGCCCGGGAGCCCCAGGGAGCGCCCAGCCCGCGGGCACCTGTGCCCCAACCGGTCCCTCGGTGTTTTCGTGGGACCTGATTCATCCCGGAAGGGATTAGGGACGGGGGAAATGGGTGACGTTGTGGTCTGACCAGGACCCGGGATGGACACTGGCGTCAGCGCTGGTCCCGCTGTTCACTGCCGCGTACAGCCCCAGGGACACGGAGGAGCCGGGACACATGGCAGGACCTGCGGCCCCCGCGGTGGGGACGGGTGAGTGCTGGTGCAGGGCAGAGGCACCCCGGGATGGGGGGGCTGTGGTGGGCATTGGGCTGGGGGTCAGGGTAAGTGCTGGCCTCTGGGTCACTGCTGAGGGCTCTGGCCAGTGCCGCAGCCGTGCCTGGTGGCACTGGGCCTCCTGGGCCAGTGGGCAGCTGCTTTCAAGGCCTCCATAAGGGACATTATGTGGGGCTGTGGTCCCTCTGGTGAAGTTGCCTGTGGGCTCTGTGTGCCCTTGTGGTGCTGAGATGAAGCCCTGGCCCTCCTAGAGGTACCTCTGGGTCTGCCAGGCTGGATCCAGGAGGGCAGCTGCACCCCTGTCCTCCATAGCCCATGGCACTGGAGGGGCTCGCCCTGCCTCGGGGACAGTCCCATTGATGGTGGGTTTGGAGGTGCAGGTAGCTCCTTCCCCACAGCCGGGGTTTTTCCAGAGGGGATTGCACAGTTCTGCTCTCACTCTGTCCCAACCTTCCCATCACTTCTTTGGGGGCTGCCTTGCACCCCAGACACCCTGATCCCCACTGAAATTTAGGCAACCCTACACAGGATTCCCAGGGCCCTTCCCAAAGCAGGAACAGCTGCTGCTCCCTGGTGCAAATGGGTTGAGCCCTGTTTGCCCTGGTGCAGGCTCCCCCCCCTCCAAGACCAGCTCACTCTGTCCCCCACTCCTCCACTGCTCCCAGGCAGGGCACAGCTGAAGCTCTTTGCGACCTTGGCCCAGCCGGGTCTCTGTGTGTCCCCACATGCTGTCCCTGTGTCCCTGTGGGGAGCCCCAGCTGGTGTCCCTGGCTCGTGTGTACCCCCAGGGCAGGGGCTGGCAGGGCCCGTGTGGGACCCTGCATTCCCCCGCTCCCACGATGGGCGCGAGTGCGGAACAACGGGGGATCCGGCTTCCCCTTTGAGTCATGTGTTGGGCAAGGCTGGGCTTTCAGTGGCCAGAGCACCGTGGTGTCCCCATGTGTGCTGATGTCACCAGGGGTTCCCTGTCCCCGATATAAGTCCTGGCTGTGCTGGTGCACAGGGAGGGGGTCTAGACCAGCTGTGGGTCCCCCAGACATGTCCTCTGCTCCAGCCTCCAGGTCCCAGGACCAGCCTCGAGGTACTGTATGGCTCTGCCTCTTGCTCATGCTGCCCATCTGTGTCTCTGCCACCATCAGCAGCCCTGGCACCAATCCTGGTATCAAGGCCTGGCTGACCCAGAGGACACTGGAGTTTGGTGAGTCTGTGCTCCTGAGTAAGCAGGGGTGGGAGGGACCAGTGGGGGATGATGCCCAGAGTGCTAAGGATAGGGAATGAGGGGAATGGCTGCTCACTCTCCTGACACCCCAGGTGCTCCAGCCCCTTCCTTGGCATCACCCCAAATTCCCACTCTGCCCCAGGCCGGCGCTTCGGGCTGGAGCTGCTCCAGTCGATGCTGCAGAAGGAGCATGAGCTGAACCTGACGGGTTCCTACAACACCCCGCTCCTGGGAACTCTCACCTACGCTGTGCCACGGTAAGAGCCACCTGTGGGGTGCCTGTCCCTGTCCCCATCCCTGTCTGCACCACAGCCTCAAGCACAACTTGCCTGTGTTGTGCAGGATTCACATCCATGAGCTGCAGATGAATGAATCCACACTGGACTTTGCCCAGGACGTGGGGGTGAGGCTGATGGTGCGGCGCGCCCGAATCCAGCTCAGCGCCGACTGGGCAGCCCAGCTGGGTGCCATGTGAGTCCTTGTGGGGACAGGGACAGGATTCAGGGTGGCTCAATGTCACCGCTGTCCCTGTGCTCACCCAGTCTGTCCCCAGCCAGGACAGTGGCTCTGTGGAGCTCCGCATGCAGGACCTGGCCATGGCAGCGGTGTTGGGGGTGAGCGAGGATGGCAGTGGCCACGCCACGCTTTGGAGCGCCGGCTGTGATGCCCACGGCACTGACCTGCACATGGAGTTTCGCCGTGGATACAGGTGATGCCAAGCCCCTGCTCTGTCCCATCCCTGGCATCCAAGGGCTACTGGTGCTGCCCCAGCCAGAGTGGTGGGCTGGGGGAGGCTGGGCGGGTGCCATGAGGGGATCTGAGGACCCCACTCTGTCCAACAGCTGGCTCTACAACCTGCTGGCACCTCTGCTCCAGAGAACCCTGCGGCAGCAGCTGAACAAGCAGGTGGGTGCTCAACCCCTGTGCCCTGGGGTGTCGATGTCCCTCTCCCCCCCAGCCCAGGAGAGGCTTGGAGACCCTCATCCCTGGGCTCACTGACACCTGCTCTGCTTCCAGCTCTGCCTCGCGCTCCACAGGGGCATTGACAGGCTGGACACTGTCCTGAAGCACATGAAAGGTGGGTCAGGGGACCCCAGGACTGGGGACAGGCCGGGTGGTCCTGGGGGGCTGTGGACAGGACTGGTGCCCAGCAGAGTCTGCAGGACCCCACTGTGGGGCTGGATCCTGACAGAGCCAGGCTGTGGGAGGGGGCTGGTGGTCTGACTCCTCCTGACCACCCCCATGTCTCCGCAGTGTCCACCCAGCTAGACACCTTTGCTGCCATCGACTACTCCCTGCTGGGACCACCGGCCTTCACAGAGGAGTATGGGGACATTGCCCTCAAGGTAACGCCATCCTGGGCATCCCTGGGCCAGATCTGGGAACGGGGGAGCCTGGCTGATCCTGACATTCATTTGTGTGTCCATGCAGGGGGAGATCTTCAGGGTGGGCACGTACCAGCAGAGACCCTCAGCACTGCCTGTAGCGCTGCCTGTGGCATTTCCCATGGCACTGCCCGTGGCTCTGCCCACGCCCCTGCCCAAGACAGTGCCCATGACACACGAGCCTATGCTGCTGTTGGCTGTCACCGAGTTTGTCGCCAACTCAGCCGCCTTCACGTACTTCACAGCCGGGGCCCTGCGCAGGAACTTCTCCAGTGACATGGTAGGGATGGCTGCAGAGCAGAGCTGTCCCCACTGGGCTGCCACCGGGGTGTCCCCATGCCCACCCCTGCTCAGCCCCAGCACCCTGATCCCTCCATGCCTTCCAGCTCCCTCGGCAGTTCCCGCTCCATCTGAGGACCAAGAGCATGGAGGTCTTCTCCCCTCAGGTGAGTGGGACGGAACACTCACCTGAATGAGTGAGTGGGAGTGGGACAGGGAGAAGGGGACACACGTAGGACATGGAGAAGGACAGGATGCAGGTGGGATGGGACATGAGACACAAGGTGGGATTGCAGGAGGAGCAGAAGATGCAATGGGATGCTGCAGGGTGGGACATATGAAATGATGCAGGAGGGACGAGACAGGGGATGGGGCGTAGGAGGGATGGGATGCAGGAGGGAAAGATTGCAGGTGGGATGGGACATGGGATGACACAGAGGTAAAATGGGATGCATGAGGGACAGGACAGGGAATGGGGCGCAGTGGAAATGGGATGTGTTGTAGGCAGTATGGGATGCAGACAGAATGGGACACCACAGGATAAGGACGTGGGCAGGGCAGTGATGGGCACGTGGGACCTGGTGGGGACCTGACGGGGGCCAGCATGGCTCTGTGTCACCCCTGCCCTGTCCCTCCCAGCTGCAGGAGCGCTATCCAGACCAGCCCATGGAGCTGCACCTCTGGGCCCACCGGCAGCCCCTGCTCTCCTGCCATGCTGATGCCTTGCACGGGACCCTCTTCGGCTCTGCCGAGGCCTTTGTGGTGCTGCCCAATGCCACCCGTGTCCCTGCCTTTCTGCTGAACATCGTGAGTGGCTGCTGCTGCCACGGCTCAGGGAGCCTGGGGACCCCAAAGAACATGGCTGGGGCTGGTGTGCCTGTGCTCCTGGCTGGGCCCATGCTGAGTGATGCTGGGTTGCAGGCACTGCCCTGGTGTCTCTAACATCTCTTCTTGCTGCAGGATGCCAACGTGACTGGGAAGCCGACAATCACCAGGAACAGACTTGGGGGTACTGTGAGACTGACAGGGTTAGTGCCCGACCCTGAGCTGGGTCTGAGCTCCCCTAGGACATACCTGGAGAGCTCCCCCATTCCCCACCTCTGTCCATTTGCCTCCCTGAGTCCTATATTGCCTGCTCAGACCCCATCCTGCCCCCTGTTCATATCTGCCCTGGCAGTAGGTCCTCAGCTGGACCCGCTGTGCTGGGATGCTGGACCCAGCATGGAGCTCAGCCTGTCCCTGCCCTGGGACGGGACAGTTCCCATCCCTGTGCCTGGCTCTGACCCTGATCTTGTCCTCCAGGCTCCGTGTAACACAAGTGGCGTCAAATGTGGGCCCAGTGGAGGTGAGTGTCTCTGCCAGAGAAGCCAAGGGGAGCCTTGGATTCCACATCACCTTGGGAGTGGGGTCTGGGGGGAATCTGGGGTGCTGTGGACCCCATGCATGGCAAGTCTGGCAGGGGGCTGAGCCCTGCCTGCAGCATGGGCCCCTCTGCCTGCACTGTGCCGGGCTCAGGGCCTGTCTCTCCCACAGGTGAAGCGTCTGGAGACCCTGCTGAAGTTTGGGCTGTGGCTTTTTGGGGTTCCCCGGGTAAACAGTAAGTGCTGTCCCCATCCTGTCCCCATAGTCCCACAGCTGCACCAGGGCCATCCCCTGCTATGACTTTGCCTCCCCACAGAGTGGCTCCAGGCTGGCATCCCCCTGCCCCTCCCACATGGCCTCAGTCTCCTCAGACCCCGGCTCTCGCTGCAGCAGGTGGGTGCCACCACTGTCCCCTTACCCCAGGGTGCCCCATGTCCCCCATATCCTGCCTCTCACCCTGACTTCCTATAGGGCTTCGTGCTCATCGCCACGGACCTACAGTACGAGCCATGAGACCTCGTGGGAAGCCACCAGCCCCCGCCAGTCGTGTCCCCATCACCATCCCGTTGCCATCGTGCCCCCGTGGCTGGCAAAGCGCCCAACCGCGGGACCCACAGCGCCTCCATCCTCGGCAGGGATTAAAGCGGGAGCGTAGCTCAGCCCTGTGTGCTGTGGGGTGTCTCGGGGAGCCTCCTGAGCTCTGTCTCCCAGGCAGGGTCCCTTTCCCGATTCCGCAATGGCTGCGTCCTCTGCTGCGAGGGGCTGTGCCTGTGCCGTGGTGGGGTCTGTCCCCAGTGGGAACCTCCGGGCGGCTGGGGACGGGGCTAGTGGCCCTCGGGGACTGGGATTCCCCCCAGTCCTCGCGGCTGTGTTGGTTATGGGGCTCCCTGTGCTCCCGCTCCCCGCAGCCGCTGCGGCCGCGGCTCCGCGTAGCTTCTCCCGCCGCCCACGGGATGGTGCTCGTGTCCACGGGCTCCCACCGCGTCCCGCCAGGCCCGGCCGCTGCCCCTGCGCCGGGGATCCCCCGGAAAGGACAAGGGCGGGGGCGCTGGGGAAGACTGCGCGTCCTGCCCTGAGAGGGATGTGGGGTGGCTCGGTGTTCCCCATGCTTGTGGCACCCCAAAAAAGCCCGAGTGTTTGTGTGGTCCAAACCGTGCTGCAACGAGCCCCGCACAAAGGGGAGGTGCTGTTTTGATGTGCATCCCCGGGAACGCAGGGGGCTGCGTGTCCCAGTGAGGCTGAGAGTCCCCTGCCCTCCTCCTCCCAACGTGACGATGGGTGCTCAGCCCATGTCCCCAAAACCAGCACCCCCCACCCAGCTAAGAGCCTGTCCTGGGCTCTCCTGTCCCCATCACCTCTTAGTGCCACCCCACCCTACCAACACCCCTCTGGACCACAGCAAACTGCCCTTGGAGCACCCCAACTCTTCCTGGGCAGGGACAGGACCTCATCCATCCATCCATCCATCCATCCATCCATCCATCCATCCATCCATCCATCCATCCATCCATCCCACTGAAGCCAACTCCTTTGGGTCCAAAGTCACTCAAACTCCCAACGATTGCAAAGACCACAGCACCACCAGCAGCTCGAATGACAAATTTATTTGTGGATTCACCTCCACCTGCAAACCGAAGCGCTCAATGGGCTAATGCTAATCCTCGTGCTCCCCACGCGGGATCTGAGTGGGTCCGACATGAGGAGCACGAGTCCGTGCTCAGTGGCCAAGTGAGCCCCCCTGGAGCCTCCGGTTCTCCCCCCACCTCCATCCCAGCTTGGCCTCTGCAGGGAGCACGGTCCCACACATAAATACGGACAGACAAGATAACAAAAATAGCATTAATAGTATTCACAAATGAATTAAAAACTACTCGTATATGTACAGCAGAGCGCGGGACGTATGTACACGGACAAGCTGTGGACAGCTGTGTCTGCCCGTGGTGGGCTCTGAAGGATGAGGGCATTTATTCTGGAAGCTAATTTCAGCTCAAAGGCCGGAGGGTCCCTGCTCCAGCAGCAGAAGGAGCAGCATGGGGATGAGTGGGAGAGAAGCCAGACACCTCAGTCACTGCATGCAGCCATCACAGCCACGCATGGGGACAGGGATCTGCCTACACTATGGGACTGGGAACATGTGGGACAGCAGCGGAGAGGCCAACAGCTCCTATTGTCCCCAAAGAGGCTCCCCAGAGGTGGAGATGGCTCTCAGCCAGTGCCAGCCCTCACTCCCATTCTCCCCTGGGCTCACTTCCCCAGTTGTCCCATGAATCATCTGCTCCCCGGGCTTTGCCACCCCTGTGAAGGTGCTTCCCCTGACCCTTCCAATCCCCAGCTCTGGATTCCTGGACACCATAGCCCCAGCTCCCTGCAAAGCCCCTTGTGCCAGGAACAAGCACTCTCCCCCTCTGCTGCCTCCTTCCTTTGCCAGCCCAGAGGAGCAGGCTGGGAAGGGATGAGCACTGTCCCACAGCCATCTACATTTAGAGGGAGCAGGAAGAAGAGGACAAAGAACCCTTCAAACAACGCACAGCCCTGGGCCTGGCACCCCATCCTCATCTGGGACAGGCCACAGCTCCCAGCAACTATGTGGGGACAAAGGAATTCACACGGGGCTGACCAAGGGGAGAGCTCCTCACCCCTGGCCTCTGCCTCTTCCTCCTGCTCCCCCTGCCACAGGGATGAACTCTGACTGGAGAAGCAAGGACAGGATAGGGGAGCTGCAGGGAAGCTCCATCCCGCTAGGCAGCCTGCCTCTTCCTGGTGCCTGAGCATGCCAGAGATGGGGGCATGGAGCCTGACCCTTGCTCTGGCTGGGGAACTTTATATTAGTGACACATCTACACACACGCACGCACTCACACATGCAAAAATAAGTCTGTTTATTCTCTTCCAAATTATTTGGAGAACCCTGCAGGGCTGGGACACCTTCTAGCCTGCACCCCCCCCAGCTGCCTGGATCTCCCAGAGCTGGGAGCTGGTGGCTGAAGTGCTGCATTGGCCTCAGCGCCTTTAAAACACAACGGAACAGTAAATAAGACGGGCTACAATAAAAGGAGCTGGCGGCACGAGGGAGAAAACTCCACGGAGCAGGGTGCTCGGCCGGGATGGAGGGGCTGCCCCCCTGTGCCCCTGGTGGTGGTGCTCGGGAGCGGAGTGTAGTGGATGTGGCGGTGAAGGCGCAGCCGTCCTGGCCACGGGGGGCTCGGCAGCGGCTCACTTGCGGCTCAGCAGGGATCCCAGCAGAAGCACTCCAGCCACTGTCGCCCCGGTCAGGAGCCATTTGTTGAAGGTCTCCTGGCCCTTTCTCACCTCGGCAGCAGCATCGTTCCCATAGAGGTCCACAAAGCGCTCCTGTGGAAAGAGGAGAGTGATGAGCACAGGGGCGAAGGGCCGGCAGGAAAGCGGTGGTGGGGACAGAGCAGATGACAGATGCCTTGTGCTTCCTCGCTCTGAATCATGCACACAGGGCAGGGGGAGAAGCACAGTCATGAGAGAAGAGGATGCCAGAAAGGATTTGTGAGGAGAACACCACGCGGGCAGGGCAGGGGATGCATCACGTGCTCTTGGCTCTCTAAAATTAGCATCCAAGTGTGATAGAAATCATTGCAGTGGGAACCCGCTGGGCTCCATTCCCTGGCTAAGGCCTGTGGAAGCTACAGCAGCGCTGGTGCCCACGGCTGTGGGAGCCCACACCGTGCATCCCCCCAGTGATTTTGTGTCAACAGTGGAGCCTCCCACCTCCCAGTCCCACATCCTGGCCCTCGCAGGTTACTCCACAACACGAGCTGGATTTCATGAATCCCTGTGGCAAAGGCAGACATTGGGTCGCCAAGCTACTGCCTTCCCACGGCTTCAGGAGAGCAGGCCAAGCACGAGGCTTGGCCAGGAATGCAGTCACTCCGGCCCGGCTCGTCCAAGCCGGCTGCCTCCAGCCCTTCATCTCCAGCAGCAGCAGGAGCTGGGAAGACCTCAGCCCATCGTAAGGAGAGCTGTTGGGGTCCCTGAGCTGCACATGGCGGGGCAGGAGGGGTCCCTGGGCAGGCAGCAGGGAAACACGTGGCCCAGGATCTCTCAGGTTTATCAGGGCTGAGCAGGAGGCACAGCTCTGGAGGGAGAGGAAGCCGCAAGATCCAGGCTCAGGGATCGCCAGCAGCTCAGCGTCAGCAGGGGCTTGATGCTGTCGCACCTTGAGCCCATCTTCCCAGCAAGATCCCCTGTTCCCTGATAAGTGAATGCAGTTCCAGTAACCCGGCTGCTCTGGGAAAGCAGAGATAAGCCCTGCTGACGCTGTCACGCCTCGCCACAGCCTCTGTGCAGGCAGGGGGAGCATTCCTGCCGGGCTGGTCTGCAGCACTCTGCCTCCCACACCTGCCCACAGCCTGCGGCCGCAGGACTACAGGAGTTCGGTGCCCAGGTCATGGCTGGCATCCAGGTGCCTCTCTTCCATGGAACATGGTGCCAAGTCTCCCAGCTCCCACCAAACAGCCCCAAGATGGTCACAGCTTGTGGGGTTATGTCCTCACCTTGTCACATACCTATGACCAAGCTCAGACACAGTTTTTCAAAGCAGGGTGCGCAGCCGACCTGCATGCTTACTCCCAGGGAGCTGGGCTGTGTCCCTCTCCATGGCCACAGGGCTCCCCACCACACGGGATCTGGTCCTTGATAAGGACCTGATCTGGTCCTTGATAAGGACCTGATCTGGTCCTTGATAAGGACCTGAGGTCCTTGTGCACCTCAGCACCTGCCTCTGCCAATGGAACTCTTCTCCATCTCCCCCAGACACCTCCCCCAGCTGCCTTCCACACCCCATGACCATGAGGAGGTAGTCACAGACCCAAGGGCAGTGTTGGGACACAGGGACTTTGCTAACTCACCCTGGGACATGTCACTGCTGCCACCTCACTTAAGCGTCCTCTTCAGGGATACGACAGTCACCCCCGTGACTCCCCCACCTACACAGAGTGGCAGAAGGCAGCTCACTTCCCACCATGCCTGCCAGCTGGCACAGGATCTGTGGAGGTGTTGTACTGTGTCCTGGCCACGCAGGAATGGGCAGGATGGAGCTCACAGGCAGGTGCTGTCCAGGGAGAAAGGAGAGGGCTGCTGCCTGCTGCCAGTCCACTCACCCAGGGAACGAGTGGTGTGCTGAAGGAGAGGGACAGGAGCAGAGCCCAAATCCAAGAAGGAGATATTTTCAATTCTGGCACAGGAAATCCCTCTGCTGATAGGTGGTGATGAGCATGGAGCTGTGACAGGGCACGGCAGTGGCAGCAAACTGAAAACAGGCTGGCAGGGATGGAGGACACAGGGAACTGGGGCACAAGTGTCCAAAAAACCACCACCCCTACAACATTTGTGTCTGGGGAGATTTAGGTTGGATGTTAGAAAAGGGTTCTTCACCAGAAGGCTGGTTGGGCATTGGAACCGGCTCCCAGGGCAATGGTCATGGTACCAAGCCTGAACCAGAGTTCAAGGAGTGTTTGGACCACGCTCTCAGGCACATGGTGGGATTGCTGGGTTGCCCTGTGCAGGGCCTAGAGTTGGACTTGATGATCCTTCTGGGTCTCTTCCAATTCAGCATATGTTTTGATCTCTCAGTGCCGGGGCTCTCGTGCCAGGCATGGTCCCTCCCTTGGACACATCCCAGCCACTGCTCACAGCACCTGAGGCTGCAGAATGCTCAGCTGGAGGAAGGCGGCTGCATCCTTATGATGCATTCCCCATAAAATCTGATTTCCTCAGGGATTCAGCAGGACCTGCCCCATTGAGAGTCCCACATCTCTCCACAGCAGGGATGTCCCCACTGTGCCCAGGAAGGCTGCAGTGGACAGGGCCACACATCTACCCAGCCTCTCCATGGGGCAGGCACCAGGAGAGGCCCCCCTCCGGCAGGGCAGGGAGCCAAGGAGGGCTGGCAGCTGGTTCTCCATGCTGCTTTTTCCATGGCATGTGCTGCCCAGCTTGGGGAAAAGCAGTTCCAAGAAGCCCTTGCTTCCAAGAAAAGGAAGTGTTTGCTGAAGGAGAGATAAATGGCGCATGGTGAATGCAGAGCTATCGGGTGCTACAGGCGGAGAGGAGCACAGCCAGAGCCTGGCCACGGGCAGGGAGGGGATGTGAGCCCCTGTCCTTCCCTTGGGAAGGGAGCAGCAGCTGCTGGAGCCACAGCTGGGGGCCGCAGGGGACCCGAGGAGAGTGCCTTGCCCTTCCCTAAGGAAACCACCCCAGGAGCTGTGATATCTCAGCCTCTGCGCAACTCTGATCCCAGATGTGTCCCCTGGGAACCAGATCCCAGACCAGAGGGAGTGGGAAAACAGGCAGGAGCGTCCTCCCTGCCCATGCTGGGGGCAGGTTGAAGGTTAGGGAAAAGCAGCTTGCTCTGTTCCCACACCATCCCGGGCCTCGGCTGCTCCGCACCTGAAGCCCAGCACTCCCAGGACTGATCCTGACCTCTCTGGCCTGGTGTTTGGATCTCAGGCTTGCCCAGACACGTCCAGATATTTCTGGCCTCCCCCAGTCACCTTTATCTGAGAGGAAATATTTGGAATTCCTGAGTTGATCACAAGGACTGTGGTAGCAACAGCACGTCAGTGTCTCAATCCGTGGGCCTCTTCCACCCGGGAGAACAGGCTGTTCCATCTGAACGCCCGTCACATCCCCTTCCCCACCCCGGGTGATTGACGCGTCCGAGAAGAGGATGCTCCAGAGCAGGCAATGAGGAAGCAGAGATCTTATTCCTATGCAAGAGACAATCCCCTGCTTTTGCCTCTCCTCCCCAGAGCTGGGGAAAGAATTCACATTTTCTTGTTGGAGCCTCAAACGCCACTTGCTGGAGGAGTTGGGACAGGGGGCGCTTCCCTCCTGCTGCACAGGCTGCTTGCAGGAGGCAGAGAACCTGGAGAATCAGGCTCCACCAGCCCCCAGAGCTGGGGCAGGGAGGTTCTGCAGTGCCAAAAGCTCTCTGGACACTCATAGAGCCCCAAACTGCAACCCAGCACTGTGGGGGATGCAGCAACCATTTAAACACTGCCCAGTGCCCACACAAAACCCTGTGGCAAAAAGGCAAGAGGAGCAGGTCTGACCTGAAGCTCTCTATCTCGGGTGGGAGAGCAGACTAAAGAAGTACAGCTTCTGGCTGAGACACTACTGACATCCTGGCCTGGGAAGGGGAACACCTAAAATTTGAGGCTCTCACTTGTTTGGTTGGTTTCATTCACCAGTGCTGCCCGCGCAGGAGGGAGAGCAGTTGCTGGATCCCATTCAGGGTGAACAGAGCAGGTTCCTCTTTCAAGATAAGGCCCAGCACTTGGGGAAAGAGGATTCGGTGGCACTGAACCATGAGGGCAGGTGAAGGAAGCAGATGTGGGCAATAAACTCCCATCTGGCCTCTGGTGAGGCAGGAGAGCGGAGAGGGGAGGGCTCTGGCAATGTGGGGCACAAAGCTTGCCCTGCACGAGGGGGTGAGGGGTATGGAGGTCACTGAGATACCAGGACAAAGCTCTGAAAACCAGCAGAGAAGAGCCAGGCTCTGCTAGGAGTATTCAGGTGAACTTGGTCAAACCTCGACATGGAGACCTGGACTGCGGCAGGAGCTTTGGAGCTTCCCCAAGGCTCCAACACCCAGCCAGCCCAGTGAGACAGATACCCCCAGCCCCCAGCTCAGCATGCACAACAGCCTTCCCAACCCAGGGATCCTGAGGTGCTTTATCAAAAACGAGCTGGTTCCCCAGAACCTCCCTTGAGATAAGTCGGCATTGTTCCCAAGTGGATCGACAGAGCTATGGGGAGGTTAAGTGCCTTTCCCAGAGCTGTGTGTGAGCCAGCAGCATGAGCCACAGCATCTGACTCCCAACCCCGGCATTCTCATCACGAGGCAATGTTTCCCTTGAAAACAAGGCTGTTTCTGTTTTACCTTCACCGTAAGTACAGCTGTGTTCCTGCTCAGAGGTCTAACAGCAACCTCCGGCCGGGAGCAGAGTCATCTGGATGACCAGACATTTGTTAATGAGATGCTGGGAACAGTTTTGTGCTGAGCAGCAAGACAAGGAGGGGAAAAGAAAGGCAGCAGCTCAGCACAGACCACAACAAAGCCCTGCATCGACAGCAACCTGCTCCCAGAGCCCCGTTGGGCTGCCAGCTCACCACATGGGGCTGGCATATGTGAACCTGGAGGTGAAGCACAGGGGAGAAAAGGCAGCTGAGAGCTTTAAGAATAAAAGAAAACATAAGTATTCCCAAAGGCACTGGGAATCCTGTAAACACAGCTCTGTGGGTCCCTTTGCGATATGAATGGAAGAGACGTCCTAGAGGTTCTCCCTCTGCCCTGCTCCCCCTGATGCTGTATCCATGTGTGGCCCCCACCACCCTCAGCCCTGAAAGGAGGGCAGCAGGGACAGAGTGTGACTGCAGAGGTCACAGGACTGCCTGCAGTGCTGGGCAGTGGAGGTCAAGGTGACTCAGCAGCATGGCAAGGGAACCTGCCATCCAAGGCAGGTCTGACCTTCCTCATAGAAACACAGATCTTAAAATGGTTAGAGGGGACTTAAAGATCATCTAGTTCCAATCTCCCTTCCATGCAGAGAAGATTTGCACCTTCACCACACTGGTCCCCACCAGCAACCCCAAGCAGGCTCAGAATGGGGTGGGGAAGGGGCTCTGGGACACAGAGAGACGAAGGGGCTCTGGGGACAGCAGCTGCAGGTGCAAATACTCCAGAGACTCAGCTCTAACTGTTATGCAAATGGTGACCTCCAGGGAAGCAGCTGCTGATCTCCATGACAATGGCAGGGAATGCCACCCACCCACCAGCCTCTCCTGCCTTTCCTGCCCTTGAAGCTGGTGCTGGGGTGTTGTGGACCCTGGGGTGCTGTCCCTGCCCAAATCCCAGGGCAGTCATTGAAACCTTCCATGGGGAAGGAGGCAGGCATAAATTCAAAAGAGTCAATTAAATAAGAACATCCCCTCTTCTTTCTCTTCTTACTCAGGCTTTGCTGTGGGCCTGCAGTGTGGGGGGACCGGCAGGGAGGCTGTCCCTTGGGCCAAAGCCCAACAGACCTGTGGGGCTCCAGCCTAGCCCAGGCCAGAGCCAGCTCTTTTCTAACCAGAAACAAACCCTCACTAGCACATTCCAGCCCTAATCCTTGCCACGGCAGCCTTCTGTCAAACTGGTTTCATCACCGGCTCCAGGGAACCTGCAATAACCCCACACCATTCAGCACAATTTCAGCGTTTTCCAAATACATGAAAGAGGCTACGGTGACAGCTGTAACCCCCGTCCCTGCCCCGGGAGACTGCTGTGCACAGCACGAGATGGAGAGCAGGGAATTGCACTCTCCGTTCCAGAAATCTGCTGAAACATTCATGTGTATTAAAGCCGGAGACGACGTGAATGACTAATCCACTTGCATCCATCTTTCATCAGTGTTCCTCCCAGAGCTAACCAGGCTGAGGGCTCCCGAAGGTGCCGCAGCCCTGGCCGGCACCGAGCCCACTGGGCAGGGCAGGCAAGGGTGGCAGGAGACACGGCTCTGGTACAAAGGCACAGCGAAGAACACATTGGCTGAGCCGGATCCACTCAAGAGATTAGCACCTGCTGGGAATGGGATTGTTTTCCAAAGGGCATTAAGTGGAATAGTCCGAGGAAAGACGGTCTCTCTGATGCTTCTCCCCACCGGACAGATGGTGTCTGAGCCCTGCAGCAGAGCAGCCTTTGTGCAAGGGGCACACTCGGGGGGCAGGGAAGGCTCCTGCTTTCATGTCCCGGTTATCTGCTGCCCGTGGGGCCGGGGAGCAGAGGGCCCTGGCCAGCTCGCTGTGCCAGACAGCACCTCAGCAGGGCCACCGGCACACAGGGAACAGAGCTCAATTTTCACCTTGTCATTGCTCTTCCTGGACGTCAGAGCTCCTGTGCAATCGTGCCCTTGTGTAACCGTGGGGAAACCTGTGCAGGGGAGATGTGCCATGCTCACGTGTGCCCGGCTGCTGAGCCACGTTCCCTCCTGCCACGGGATGAGGGGGTGATGCTGACAGCTCTTTCTGGTCCTCACCCGCACCGTGAGCCTCACCAAACCCACTCCATAGGGAATGTTGGTGTTACCAGGGCTCAAGGGAACCAGGCCGGGTGCAGGGGTGGTCCCCAGAGGAGACGGATCCTGGGGAAGAGCTGCCTGGTCCTCCTGCCTCAGCCGCTCATCCACCAACATCCTGGAGGAGTGTCAGCCAAGCTTTACCACTTCCCACTTCAGCCCTTGGCACCTCACGAGGCTGCTGTAATTCTTACATGCCACTTGAATGAAAAAGGGGAAAGGGTGGAGGTGCAGGAAGAGGAGGAAGATGTGCTCATTCTGTTTTCACTTCCTGTTAGTTCCATGAAATCTCAAATTATTCAGGCCGCAAAGTCCCTTTTAGCAAAATCCTTGCTGACTTGAGGGCAGGAAGCACAGTAGGCAGCTGATGCAGCAAACACGAGAAAGAGTAGTGCAGCATAAGAAGGAGACTTTGTGCTCTGCCCTGGGCTCCTCCATGCATGTTGTTGCATGAAATAATCACTGGCTGGTGCACTGGAAGCTTCTAAATGAGGTCAGTTGCTCTATTAAAAGACATCAGCTCTCCAGCAAGTTTAATACACTGGTGAGCCATACAAGCATTGGATGGAGGGACTTGCAACACTCCATGATGAGTGATTTACAGGTAGCAACACCTCATTTTCTCCATATGTAAGTCATATGTCACCCAGGCACTACCCAGGGCCACACACACACCCAGCGCCCACATCCCAGTCCAAACCCTGAGCCAGCTCACCACGAGTCACACACAGAGAGTAATGCCACGTACTGCCACCAGACGTGCTCCCTGCACAACAGCGGTAGTGTCCCCAGTCTTCCTGAGCCTCAATGGTGGCACAAACCAGGGAGATGGGCAAGTGGGACTGCTACTGTTCAGAGAAGCAATGCAGACATCTGTCCTGCTCCATCTGACCATGGCACGAGCTGCACTCAAACCAAACCAGCTCCATGCCAGCCTAGATCTCTTCTGAGCTTCACAAAGAGCCCTTCATCCTCCAGAGAAGAAAACCCTTCCATGCTCCTTCAGGAAGCAGCCAGTTGCAGCAGCTCCCTTTTGAGTCCTACCCCAGGAGCCAGGTCACTGCACGGCTCTGACCATAGGCCCCTTGCACAGTCCCAGTGTGAGCAGCTCCTGCTCCAAGCCCTGCCTGCTGCCAGCTTGTCACGTTTGGGAGTATTTGATTTCACTCTTAAGAGCACCTGTCTGGCAGTGGTTGGAACCAGGCAAGGGAGAACCTGCCTGCTCTTTGTTCTTGGGCAGGCAGAGGACACCTGCCTCAGTTTCCCTCTGAGCTCAGGTGCAGGGCTGTGAGCTGGGGAACTCTGGGTCCATCCTAGATCAGGAATGGGGGCTGAAAGGCTGAGCCCAGCCCTGCTCCCACTGGAGGCTCCTCATCTCCAGGGCTCATCTCCCCAAGCAGGATACTGATGCCAGGAGCTAGCTACTAATTGGATCTACTTAAATCAGCAGCTACGTCTGCAGACACAGCTGAAACACAAGCTTGAGCAGGAAGGAGGATAATGCAATAAATTCAAACAGCTCTCCCCAAGGGAATCTCACAACCCCCTGAAACTTCCCTCTTTGCAGATACAGCCCATTACCCTTCCCTGGGCATGCTGTGCCAGTGCAGAGGCAAGCAGCAGTCGAAAAAGTAACCAGCCCAAAGCCCCCTGAAACACCAAGCTCCCCCAGCTTCCTGCTCCCGGCAGCAGAGGGAAGGCAGACCAGTTACAGCACAACATTCAAACAGTCCCTGTGGCCACGGGAGCGTCTCTGGTTAACGCTCCGAATCCCGTTCCTCCCTCCCTCCCTCGCTACCCCGGAGGCAGGCAGCAGCGCTGAGTGCACTGGGTTTCCCATTAAAGAGATCCTGAGAGACAGCACTGGGCTGGTACACGTGAGCACGTGTCCGAGAGAAGACACGGGCGGCTGGAGAGATGCTGGCTGCACGGAGCTGCAGCGGGCGTTCCCGCCTGCAGGCAGTCCTTCCCAGCACTGCTCAGCCCTCCGATTCTTTTTTTTGCTAACTAAATTAAACATGAGGATAAAATAAGCAAAATACCTAAAAATAAAAAATAAACCGAGCATTTCTACAGCACAACTAGGTCACAGCTCCCCAGCATGCGAGTTGTGGCAGCTATGGCTCAGCCCCTTGAGCCTCCCGGGTTCAAAACTGACATCTCTCTTAAAAGGCTGCTCCCGAAACCCACACCTGCTCTCCGGTAAGCCCAGCTGGAGCCATCTGCTAACGGCTCTGGCTCCCAGCAGCCCTCGGCACCCTCGTTCCGCTGGGCTGTTCTGCTGTGGCAGAGAGCAACCCTTCCCACCTGACCACGATGGGTGCCAGCCCTTGCCCTGAGCCTGCCCCACTGCCCCCCTCCAAGGGTGCACTGTGGGAGAAGCTCTCCCATGCCTCTGGAATGCACGTTCCCTAACTTGAGCTCTTGGCATCTCAAGGATGATTAAGAGCAGGACTTCAGAGAGATCTGGCACCAAGAACCCCTCTGCACATCCTTCCAGGTGAGGAGCAGGAGGAGGAAGTTTCCCTGTTCAAGGTCAGGGTAGTAAAGCAAGGAGTGCTCTGGCACTGAGGGCTTCCCTTTCATGTCCTCCTCTCTGTGTGTTAATCTTTAGTGGCTCAGAACAATAGTGTTTAAGGGCAACATCCCTCCCTTGCGAGAGGGTGGAGCAGGAGAGCAGAGGGTGGAGGAGAGTCTCCTGCCACCACAAGGCAGAGCCACCCACAGTGAATACCTTTGCTCTGAATCAGCAGGTAGGTCAACATCTCGGCTGCTCTGGGGTCTCCAGAGGGGACAGAGCAGCTGCCCCCAGCCCCCTTCTGCTCCCACGGCAGAAGCCACCATTAATCCCTCGCCTCTTGATTCAGCAGGTCTGCAACACTTCTACAACTGATATCCATCCCTTCCCTTCCCCCAGCTCCTCCTGGGAACACTCTGGCTTTACAGCTAGTGGGGAAAGAGCTGCTAGAGAAATACTCCTTGTAATGTCAAGATGGGACCGTGCTTACAGCCGCCAGCTGCTTGGTAAAAACCAAAGGAAACCAAACCTTCTCAGCTTCAGCAAAGGTCTCAGAGCACCACCATACCACCATTCAGCTGCACTCAGTGTGTGCTGCAGGCGTGTTGCTGCTCCCAAGGGGAAACCATGTACACAAACCATATTGGAGCTCCACGGAAATCAGGCACAGCAGCCTGGACGCACACAGTAAGCTGCAGCTTCCACTGGGGAAAAGAGAGCTCCCACCCACCCCTTCTGCTGTGCTGGGACACCCCACTGCTGCTGAAGCAGGGAGAGACCCCGGGCAGCGCTCCAGGGACCCGGCTCCAGCATCAGAGAGGAGCAGGATGAGCAGGCGGAATGACATTACTGAGAGCAGCTGTGAACACAGAGCAGCAAGAAACAGTTTGTTAATTATTTCACAGGTCTTTTTTTAAATGACACTCAGCTCCTCGGATTAAAGAGCCTCAGAGTGCTTTGCGAATCAGAGTTGCCAGTGGCTCCCCTGGGAGCAAAGGAAATGCTATCCCTTTCGCTCAAAGACCCCGGGGTTAAGTGGGCTGCTCTGAGCCACAGCCAGCCAAGGGCAGGAGTTTGGCTTTCCAGGCGCCTGCTGTAATCACAGATCTAAGGAACGTAATCAAACTGCACCACACACCGAGAGGCAGCAAGGAAAACAGGCAGGGCCCCAAAGAAGGAGAACAAGTAAAGGGGGTAAAGAGTAAAGCTCTGAAATCAGCCTCTGCATTGCTCTTGGTCTAGCGGCAGGAATGCTGCTGTGGGCCGGGCAGGAAGCTGCAGTGGAAGTCATTCCAATGGCATTTCCTGGAGAGCACTGCAGAAAAGCCTCCCAGGTCGAAGGCTGGGTGAGGAGCTGCCAGGGATCCGCACACTGAGCCCAGATCTCCAGCAGTCAGCGAGGATACAGCTACCTGGGCTGGTTGCTCCAGGCAGGACAGCCTGAGCCAGGACACTGCTGGCAGCTCCCACAGCCAGAAATCCCCAGGACTGAGAAGGGATATGGGGAACCCCACTGGCACGAGGACAGTATTTTTATCACCCCATGCAGGCGATGACAATGGGGCCATCGTCTCAGCTGCAAGGGATCAAGGATGTAAAACAATTACCGAGGACAAAGTGCAAAGCAATAGCTGAGCACCACAGACCAGGTTGCTCAAAGCCCCATCCAAACTGACCATGAACACTTCCAGGGATGGGGGAACCACAGCTCCTCTGGGCAACCTGCGCCAGTGTCTCATAAACCTCACAGGGCAGAGAACCTTCCTGATATCCAATCTTAACTCTACCCTCTGTCAGTGGGGAGGAATTCCCCCTTGTCCTGTCATTCCATGCCCTTGCCCAAAGTCCCCCTCCAGCTCTGTTGGAGCCCCTTCAGGCACTGGCAGGGAGTTCTCTCTTCTCCAGGCTGAACAACCCCAATTCTCTCAGCCTGAACTCAACCTGTAAGATTCATCTTCCAGACTGCAAAGCACGGCCTTGGCTATGCTCAGTCACTTCCACTGAGTCACTATTGCTGCACGTTGATCACCACGTGGAATGGATGGCTGTGACCTCAAACAGGATTACAAGTGCTGGGGCATCCCTGAAACCCAACCTGTAACACTCAGAAGGGCAGAACTCTGGCAAACCACACTCCCAGGAAATGTGGTAGTGGCAGGGACAGCTTGTGCAGGATACCTGCGACACAAGGTGCAAGGCCAAAAAGCATTTCCAAAGAGCTGAGAATCAAAGTCTAACTCTCAGCCTGAAACCATTGAGGACCCTGGAGCCACAGCACAGGACGAAATCCCAGCTGTGTACTGTCATATGACACAGGCTGAGTCATTTCCTACCATTCAGAAAAAAAAATTTAAAAGATAAAAATGAGCTTGCTATATTGACATCTTCAAAGGGTTTTCCCCAAAAAGAATCACAAGCTTCTAGTCCACTGCAGGGTGACACAACACATGTCCCAGCACACCAAGTCCTGTGTGGCTAGGGTCAACTGAGTACCCAGGAAGCACTGAGCTAGAAGTAGCTCATTCTCCATCAGCCCAGCGCAGTTTATTGGGATTCACATATCACAGACTGGTGCTAAAGATGCTATTTGCTTTCAGTTCTAGCCTGACACAGCTCCTTCATGTTGGAGCTCCACCATATGCCCCACAAACCTCTTGACTCTATATCCACAGATCTAACTCCAAGCTCATCCAGAAAACCCTCCTTAAAATCCCATTGTGAATGTGGATTTAGCCTTGAAGGAAAAGCTGTCATGCACTGGAGGGTCACAGCCAGGCAGGAACTACTGCTCACTTTCCTTTCTCAAACAGATTAAGCACGGTCAGTACATCTCTGCCTGCCAGGCTCTCTCCCGTTTACCCTGTGCTTCCCCCTCCTTTCTTCCCACTCACCAGATTTCTCCCTCCATGACTCCCAATCCCCACTGGCATCACCATTTCAACTTCACAGCTAGTGGGACCTGGTCCTGGTCAAAGCAACTGCCCCAGGAAAGCCTCCTTTTTGGATGTGATGGCTTGCCAAGGCAGCAGCTCTCTTCTGGCTGGTTATTAAATGTTCCCCTTGGGTTGTTCTTGTTTGTTTTCCCAGTGCCAGATTGCAGAGCGGAGGGCAAACCAAGGCAGAGCCAGTAAATGTGACAAAACACTCCTATGTTAACGTTATGAAGCAAGATTTACTATTTCCCTTTGCCTCAAAACTTGATTTCTCAAGAGAACTGCTACAGCCCAGCACACAGCAGCCTCCAAAGGCACCTGCACCCCATGGCCCTCCTATGCTGCCTTTGTTCCACTGATGGGGAATGAAACAGAGCTTCCTACACAACTGGGCTGTGCAGCACTTGTTACGGAGCCATGCTCCTTCCCTCTTTCAGAGGGGCTTTCCAGGAAGAGAAGTGCTGCAGTGCTCCAAAACACAAACCACCTGGGCCTTGCCAAGCAGGCCTGCCGGAACTTGCATCTCTCTCACCAGGACCTGCCTGCTGCACCCTCTCAGGAGTGCTTTGTTTGAATGGGACAGGCTCTAACAGCTCCAATGCACCAAACAGACTCCCTGTGCAAACAGGGCAGCAGAAGAGGGATGGCTCCATCACAGCCAGGGCAGAGTGGCACTCCTCTTGCAGGGAGAGCTGGCAGAAAGCCAGCAGCTTTCTCCCTGCAGCTGGAATCGTGAGAGCGAAGGAAAGCAAAGCATCCCCATGCACACCCCACATGTCAAGCACTCAGGAGCTCTTAGGGCCCCCCTGGTGTGGAGTGGCATGGCCGCCTCCAGGAAGGGACATGATGGAAGCTGAGAATGGAAGAAAGCTACAGCCAAGATGTCAAATGAGTACTCAGGGTTTGCAACAGGCTGGCAGCAGCAGCACTGCCCGGCGCTGGTATTTTAAAGGTGGCTGGCGGTGTGGATTCCCCACACTCTGTCCTTCACCACCCTGCCTGGCTTCCATTCAGCTCCCAGCATAGCCCAGGCAGTGGCACAACCTGGGCAGGGAAGTTAAAAGCCCGGTTCAAGGTTAGAACAAGAGAGCAAGGCGGTCCCCTGAGTGGGAACCGGCGCTTTTCAAAGCGAGAGCTGGTGGGCGGGTCAGATAGAGAGGAGTCCTGACCCTTCCGCAATCTGTTGAACAAATATTTGTTCCAAACAATTAATTTAGAGACAGACACAAAAAAATTGAAGAGTCTGAATCGTGATGGTTGGGGGTGGGGAACAGAGGGAGGAGGTGTTCATTCCCCTCAAGCAGGGACCAGTGATTTTCCACCAGTGATTTAATCTAAATCCCCCAGAGAGTTCATTTACAAAAAATCAGATTGCATTATCGCCTAGGTCTCCAGGATACAGCCCAATCCGTCACTAACAGCAACAGCCACACTAGCTTGGAAACCTCAGTTTGATCACTTAATTCCAAGACTAATCTGTGGCTCTAAAAGCCAAAAGCAGAGGGAGGGGGAAAGAACTCTGCATTTGGCCAGGGCTATCTGCAGGATGAGAGAGCTAATGGGCCACATACAGCCAGATGAAATGGCCAGCAGATCCAGGGTTATTAATCGAAACCAAGCTCCTCTCCTTGCCTGAGCAGCCCCACCCAGCCAGTGCCCCAGGGCGGTCACATTCCTGGAATTCCTTCACCCTTCCTGAACCAGTTCCCTCTCCCTGGGTGCACCAGCTCCCCTTCTTCTCCGGGGTCTCCAGCATTGCTGGCCAGGCACAGGAGCTCAGGGAGAGCCTCTTCTCTGTCAGGAGTGTGCAGAGCACAACGTTAGGCTCAAAGGCTCCCGTCCCCTTCCCAAAATGCTGGGCTCTGCCGATGGACCGTGAGCTGAAGGGGGCCGAGAGGACTCAGCTCCCAGCAAGGAGGCAATTCCCCACTGTTTAGATGCCAATGCTTGACAGCATGAACCCTTTCCAGTGGGAACCGGTAAAGGTTACACCAGCAGGGAATCACTAAGATGCAGAAGCCAAATGAAAACTCAGACATCTGTAGGTCATATACCTCCCGCCGGCAGTCCCAGGCTGCACCGCACAGCCGGACCCGGCATTTCAAGAATGCTTCCTGAAGAAATGCTTATTCATGTTAATACCTCACCACTGAGAGCTCCCAGGGTTTGCTGCTGGGGCAGCTGGGAGCACTGCTCCCTGCCAAGGGAAAAGCAGCTGCGGGCTTAGCAGCTCCCCAGCACAGAGGTTGCCTCCACCTCGGCCCCGGCTCCCACCACACCAGCTCAGACAGTCCTAGAAGCCCATCCACCCACCGGGATCTGCTGTGGGATTCACTTCACCATGAGCAAGGCAAGTGCTGTTTCCAGAATGAAGAAGTAGCTGTTACCTCGGCAAACCACCAGCCAGCCCACCACAACACTGCCTGGGAGAGGAGGAAGCTCCACTCCCTGCTGTTAATGATACCGGGAACATGCCCCAGAGGCAGAGCTCTGCTTGAAGAACAAGCTAGGATGACATTAGATTTCCAAAGGCTCTTGGAAAAACAGGTCTTTTACATAACATCGAGGGAGAAGGAAAAAAAGCAGGGATAGAGAAAAACACATCTGAGCACAAACTGTGTCAACGCGGTGGGCTGACCCTCTTGGTTCAGAGTGTTAAGATCACAGAGGGCAAGACCACACACCCCTTTATGCTGCAAGGCTCCCTGCAAGGCGTAGGACAAGCTTGAGCACAAACATTGCAGAGAGCTGCGCTCCGGTTTGACCGGCCCCACTGCCAGCCTGGAGTGAGGGAGGGAGGGCATGGGCAGCCACCCCCACCACAGAGAGGTGTTCTTACCCATCCGCCATTCTCCTGGATCCAGGGATCTAAGTGGTCGGTCAAGTACGTGGTCATCCAAGACACGATGCGTTTCACCAATACCCGCATCTCCTTAACAACGCTCTCCACGCACAAGGCTCCTCCGAAGGAGAAGAAAGCCACGATGCGGCCCCAGTTCACTCCATCGCGGAACAGTTCGTTCACTACCTGCTCAAAGCTCTGATACGCTGTGCTGGGAGTGATGTGGAGCTGGGAAGTGAGGTCGCTGAACGCCCGCCGGTACCTCAGCTCAAACTCATCCCCCGCCTCTCTCAGCGCCTGCCTCACGTCGGCTGCTCGACGGATCTCATGGACTTCGAGGCTGCTCTGGTGCACGGTGGCTCCGTTCACTATGTGGCTGGTAGGCGCGTGCCAGGAAGGGCTCCCGTTGAGGACGCCATCCATCTCGTCCTCCTCTCCTGCAAAGTCAGTCCTGTTCTCATCTTCCTCCTCCAGCTGACTCCAGCTGTATCCTTTCTGTGAGAGCTTGTAGGAAACAAAGTCAATCACTAACTCCCGGTTACTGCTGTACATTTTCACACCTGGGACACCCTCAATGAGTCCATGGTCCGGAGCACAAGCAGATCAACACTTAGCAGGTTCCGACTCCGCTCCTCTTCTTCTTTGCGACCGATGGAAACATCTGACCTTAGCACAGAGGAGGAGAGAGGCACCGAAATGGTTAATGCCACAGCTCTTAGATGCACCCGCGCCATTACCACCGATAGCTTATCATTATACTGAGATCACCCCGCAGCTCTACGCCGAGGCTTAGGGCCACCAGATTGAAGCCGCACGGAGAACCGACCACAACACCCCCTTCCCCGGAAACCAGCCTCGAGCCCCGGGGACCCCCAGGCTCGCTCCGAGCAGACCCCAGATCTCACCGGGTGCGGGCTGCGCCTGGCAGGCCGGCTGTGGGCCGGGGCGGAGGCGGTTCTCGTTCTGCCTCGGGTCGGCCCGGACCGCGACAGCACCGCCCCCGCCTCGCCCCGCCCGTTAAAGGGCCCGGCGCCTCCGCCCCCCTCCGCCGGTGCTACCCAACGGCTGCAGCGACGGCAGCGGGCGGGCAGCGCTACCCAAGGATCACGGCAGCCCCAAGAGGGCCCGGTTTGACGGTAACCGCAGACCCGCCGCCCCGAAGCCCCTCACTCCCCGCAGGCGGAGAAGATAAACCGCTCAAAACCGGCGAGCGCTCGCCACCGGGGATGCCGCCACACGGCCCCGCGTCATTACGGGAGATATTCCAGTCCCGGTTAGCGGCGCGCCGCCACTGAGGCCGGGACGGTGACACGCCGAGCAGCAGCAGGCGGGAGCGCCCCAGGAGGGATCCGGTCCTCCCGGCCACCGGACCGGCCCCCCCNNNNCCCGGACCGCCCCCCCCCCCGCCACCGGACCGCTTCCCTCAGACCCCCGAACCTCCCTCTCCCCAGTCACCGGATCGCCCCCCCAGGTCCCCGGACGGCCCCACCGGTCGCCGTACCTGGGGGGCGGGACCGCGCATGAGGGCCGACACAGCGCCCGCGCGGACGACACGCCAGCCAATCAGCGGCCAGGAGAGCGCCGAGGGGCGGGGGCCCGGCAGCGCCCTCTCCCTTTGGCTGAGCCGCGCGTCACTCAAGGTTTACCCCACCCCGCCCCACACCTCACCTCCCGACAGAGGGTCCCTGTCTTTCCCGGCTCGGCCGCGCGGGCCCGGCTGGCAGCGACGCTGGAGGT
>VYXD01005846.1:96239-142793 GCA_013397195.1 Hylia prasina
CGCGGAGGGGGGGGGGGGGTGGGGTAGGGTGGGAGGGGGCAGCAACGGGGCGGTGCGCGTGCGCACGACGCCTCGAGGCTGGGCGAGGAGCGTCGGTTGGACGGCGCAGGGGCAGAAGTGCGCACGCGCTCTGCCGGCTGTGCCGGTGCGCAGGTGCGAAAATGCCGGGCGGAGGGCGGAGCTGTGGCGCGCCCTGGCGGCCGTGACGGGCTCAGCTCCGGCCTCCGCTCTCGCCGCGCCCTACGGGCACGGCCCTGCCGCTGACACGGCCGCCATCAGCCATCAGCCTCACAGCAGTCCTGGACTAACGTGAGGTGTTCTGTATCTCCAGAGTGCTCAGAGACCCCGTGGCGAGGCTTTGAGGGCAGGTTTATGCGGGCAGTGCCGGAGTGAAAGCGATTGTGGCAGCCGGGGCCTGCCCCGCCGTTAACAGCTGGCTACCCATCCCTCTCCAAGGCCGCGGGAAGATTATGCAGCACATGGGGTCGATAACACCACTGTGCAAAGGGCACTTTCTCCTCACAGCATCGAGAAACCTGACCGGGCTTACCAGGCGGTGGAAGCCGCCTTCCCCGGGCCCAGCAGGTAGAAGGGCTGATCTTCTGAGGAGCAGCGGGTGGCAGTCGGGCAGCGGACACGGATACAGCCGCAATACTAGAGGCCGGCGCCGCGGCCGCGGCTGACACTGGCACCGGGTGCCCGCCCACCAGCCGCTGATAGGCCTTCCAGAATGACACTCAAAGCACCGCCTTTTCTTATAGAGCTAATGTGTCCCGCAGTGCGTTATGTGAGTTGTGGTTCGGTTCTCGCTCGGTCATTGTGACGCTGTGCGAACCTGTACTACAGTTCCCGGCAGGCATTGCAGGGAGAACGCAACTGCGTTCCTTGGCGTGTGCTTATCCGGGTCCTCAAGCGGTCCAGCCAATCGGCGCGCGTCAAGGGCGTGGGCCAGGCAGTGATTGGTGAGTTTGGACGGCCGAGCCCTGTTTGAAATCCGTTAACGGCGGCGGCAGAGGCGCCGCGCGGAGTGGCGGCGGCGCTGCTGAGGTGAGTGCGGGGGTACCGGCCGGACACCCCCGGCCTCGCCCCTCTTTCCCTGACCCGCAGCCCTTCCCTATATCTGGTCGTTCACTCCGGCCGTGGCGACGCGGCTGTTCCCCGAGCTGTACTCCGAGCCCAGGTATTGCTAACGAGGCCGAGGGCTCGGCTGAGAAACGGATGCGGAAGGCGGCTCCGGCCGCTCAGCCCATGGCCGGAGCCGCTGTCGCGGCGCTTGGCGGAAGGGCTCGTAACCGAGCCCCGGGGGCTGATTGCGAACCCCTCGTTCCCCGGGGAAGCCGAGCTTAGAGCTCCCGGCCGACAGCGGGAGGAGCCGCGGGAGCGGGGGGATTCCCCCTCCCCGGGTGGGATTGTGGTACTGGAGTGCCAGGCATGTGCCTTGTGGTGGGGTGGGCGCTTCGGGAGTGAAATAAAGTTCTAAATCTTTAAACAATCATGACATCTGATGAAACCGTGAATTTCACGACGGAAAGCTCTGTAACTTCTTCTCAGTTCAAATCCTGCTTCCCAGGAAAAGGAGGGAAGCAAACCAGGCAAAATCTCGCCCAAGTAACAGAAAAAGCATTAGGGGACCTATTTTTATGCGGGGCTTTTTTAAACTAGAGGACCTTCAACTTAATGTAACAATTAGTTGAGGTTACGCTAGCTAAAAATAATTTACTTTTCCTTGAACATCTATTTTTAGAATGTCCCATCTTCGTGTCTTCTGAAGCTTGTGGGAACTTTTTTAGGGAGCACGAGATGTCAGGGCTGTTTATTTTTGGGAATGGGGGCGGGTCTGGGCCAGTAGCAGAGCAAAGGTTGTGCCAGCACTTTGCCTCTCCCATGGCTGTTGGTCAGGGTGGTCTGTGGAGCTCTTTGCGGGCTCAGCTCTCACCTGGAGAGTTAAAGGCTTTGTCTCCCAGTTTGAGCGTTAAATGATGGAACAGCAGCGTTCTAGGGGATGGTGAATCTAGTGTTGATTTTGTGCTGCAGAAGAGCCCCATTGAACTTTGACTAAGGGGCATGAGAGAGGAGGGAGAAGTTGTAGAACCAGACTGTATTCTAAGCGTTCACTTAACCCTGCTTAGGGAAAGGCAGGGATGAAGGGTGACTTTCTGAGGCTGTCGGCATGGCATCATGCAGAGGGAGTTCAAGTGATAGCTTTGTGGTGGGATAGTTCTTACCAGGCTGTAGTGACAGGACTGTAGCTTCAGAGAGGCAGTTACATTCATTTCTAATGCTCCAATTTACATGTTAACCCCTGAAAAGCATCCAGGAACTTTGGATTATTATCCCAATAAAAAGAACAGAAAACTCGGGGTTGCAGAATAATGAAGAAGCTGCCAGGCTGAATTAAAGCTGGTTAGTGCAGCATCCTGTATTTAAGTGGCAGCTGCTGTTGAAGCCCAGCAGAAGGTCCTGGAATTGCTGGAGCATGTTCCCATGCAGCTGCCTCAGTCCTGAGGAAGCTTCTCTTGCTTATTCCTGGTTGTCTGTCTTGGGTTCTGAGGCATGTGGATCAGCTGGCTTTGTATTTATCTGCTGATGTAGCTTAGAGTAGCCTTCTTGTGTGTCTGTTGTTGTTTATTGTGCTTTCTGATCCTGTTAAGATTTGCCATAAGTAACATCTATAACTTGTGAAGCTCCAGTGGTGTGTTGTGATAAGGCATCATGTCCAGCTTACCAGGGCCTTATCTACATTGCAAGATGGCAAGAAAGAGCAGATCTCTCTGCTTGCCTCGGGATCTAGACTGGTTTGGGTTGGAAGGGACCTTAAAGCCCATCTTGTTCCAGCCCCTGTCACCATTCTGGGCAGAGACACCTTCCACTGGACCAGCCCTGTCCCACCTAGCCTTCAACACTTCCAGGGATGGGGCAGCCACAGCTTCTCTGGGCAGCCCCTGCCAGAGCCTTACTACCCTCACAGGGAAGATTTTCTCCCTAATAACCAATCTAAATCTCTCCTCTTTTAGTTTGAAGCCCTTCCCACTTGTCCTATCACAACCTTTCTGTGTCCCTATCAGTATCCTTCTGTCCTTGCTACTCTCCCAAACTCCTCCATTCTCCCTCTCTCTGACCTTGATTTCTCATCTTGGAATGCTGCATCCTATCTCCAGCACCATGGCCTGAATGGCTGGGAGGCTTCTTTGTCTAGGCTGTTTGTGCTGTTGGCACAAAATTCTCAACCGCATTGAGACAAAGACACTGAACACATCTGTGATGGAATTGTGTCACTATTTTAAAGCTAATTTGGATTAGAGTGAGGTGTGAAGTTATTCCAAAATACCTATTGCACTTGCTGTTGGATCAGTCTTATTCTGAGATAGGAATGCTTGTTCCAATTTAGTGTAATCCTTTTTCAAAGCTAACTAATCTAAACCGTGCCAAGGCACTCTTCTGGAACGTGCCAAAGTGTAGTTACTCAAAAGAAACCTGATGTCCAGAGGAACCCATTGCCTATTCCTCCCTGTGGATATGGCTGTGCTGCTCTGGAGGGACGTTTAGGTCTGTGAGAGAGCAGACCTAGAAAGAAAATGAAGGTTTGAATTAAGAGCTGCTTTATAGATGTAATTTGGGGTGTTTTTGCAAGCATGAAGATTAGCTCCTCCTTTCCTCAGCAGCTCTGCAAACCGGGTGAAAGCTGATCCTGCAGAACGGGGGTGAGGGTTCCCTGGCTGGCCGGCTGCAGACACCCGTGTCGACACAGGAGGTGATGGATGTGGGGGAGAGCAGGGTCATGCTTTAAATCCACGCCGAGCTGTGTAGGATTACAGCGTGCCTGTAATCACGCTTGGGGAAATGCATGCAGTGCCTGCTAATTAGGGAACGTCCCTATTAATGAGGAAAAATTTCCACGCCTCCCTTCTGGTGGATGAATGCCACAGTAGAGAGAAAGAATTTTGGATTGAGATAAATGTGGTTGTGCTGTCAAAATCATGACTGGGTGTTTTAAAATGCCTGCTGGGAGTGGGCAGCGGGTGTCAGGCTGTGCTTGGCAGAGCCTGTGGGTTTGCAGATGCCTTGTGGTGGGCACAGGAGTGATAAATCACCCGAGCATTCCTGGCTGATCCCTGTCCTAGCCCCAGTCGGTGGGTGGAGGAGCAGGATGCCTCTCAGTGAACTGCTGCTTCACCGTCAGTCCTGTTCTGGGCAGGACTTGGAGGATATGTAGGGATTTGAGAAGTGGATGCCATGAGTTGTTCATCTGACTGAAATGGACTTTCTGGAGTTCAGTCACAAAAACTTTTATCTCCCTGTTGTCTCTTTCAAGAAACAGAGTACGAAACTGAGTATGAACAATCCTTTTCTTTTCCTGATTATTCTCTTCTGTCTGGGATAGATGAGAGAGAGAAGGGGTCAGCGATGTGGTCAGCAAGGAGGGTGGTGACACTAGGGAATATGGGCTCTACACAGTAAAAAGCTGCAAACTGCAGCAGTGTGGCAGTGGGCACAAGTAGCTGTGAAACATGATGCCCAGAGCTCTGACTCTGACTGGAGAGGGTGAGGGGAGAATGCAGATGACGCATTTGATTTTTAAAAAAGTCTAAAGTGTTGACAGAAATTCTATCTTGATTAAGGGCAGCAGGAAAGCATTTGATTCCAGCCATGTCTCGAGCTCAGTTACAGTTGGTTTTGGCTCCAGTTCTTCTGTTTGCCTTCTTTGGGCCCTACCTTGACATCTTCCCAGCCATGTAGCTGGTGCTTCTCTAATGACATTCTTGCCTTTAACCATCACAGCTCTGCTCTGGGGAGCTGGAGGCTTCTCAGTGCACCCATCCTCGGGGCCCAGTGGTTGTGTCCATCATGGTACCCCCTAAACACTGCTTTGCTTTACTTTTGACCATTTTCTTATTTACTGAGGAACACCATCTGGGTTTTGAACCATGTGTGGTCTGCCTAGACAGATGGTTTAGGGCTGAGGCTCTGTGGGTTAGGAATATGCTGCTTTGGAATTGCTTGGGTTCATAAAAGCAAAGTTCAGGTGATTTCTTTGGGGAGTGTTTTATAACATCCTCGTGGGCTTTGCCGCACAGCTGTTCAAGGCCTCACAAAAACACCTTTGCAAGAAGGTTTTATTATAATTTCAGGGTTTATAACTTTGTCACTGGCTTTATTCCTATTCCCTTGAGTTTAATATCACCTGTTGACACAGGGACTCCTCTTGCTGTCAGTGCTTCATTAATTAACTGCAGGGACTGTTTGACACGGGTCACAGTGCTCAGTTTGTTTATAGCCTGGCCAGCCTTGGGCTAGTGCTGTGGAATGCAAGAGGGCCTGACACTGCCCTCCTTCTGACTGTTTGCCCAGTAACACTGTTCTACACAACCCTCTTCCTGCTTTGAAAATCAATTTCTTCTATAGAAGAGCACCTTTGTGTCATGAATTCTTGTTTGTAGCCCTTCAGAGAGAGAGGCTGTGCACTGCAGTTCTCTGGAGTGCATCTCACCAGCTTTGTAAATCCTATGGGGGTAAGAACTGTTCTTTGTGCGTGGTGAGGGAAGGAAATGCAAACCAGTTGCTCTCTGGAAAAGCTTTATACTTCTTTAAAAATACAATAAGGTACCAAACTGGTACCAAAAAAACCAAAAATCCCATCAAAACTTGTCCTTGTTTTCAACCTGCAAATGTCAACAGTGGTGAAATCTCCTTAGCTTTGCAGATCAGCAGTAGGATAAAACTCTGCCTTGCTCATGAGGAGTTCTGTCCAAAGGTGTGAAGTGCAAGAAGTGGGGAGGTACCAAAGGCTGTCCCCATGCCTGTCCCTAGAAACTCTGCAAAGGAAGAGAGGTGGGGGATGACTGCACTGATAACTCTGTTGTTGTCTGAAGGGCTGTAGCCGTGCAGGCAGAGGACTTGTGGGGACAGTGTGACTGTGAAGATGTCTAAGCCAGAATCCCGTTATTCTTTTGATGTCCCAAACATCTGCATCGATTTTGCAACTCTGAATGAGGATGATGTACACAATGCAGACTCCTGGTTTGGTAAGTTGCTTCCAGCTCCTTGAGTTGTTTCCTTGTTGGATGACATCATGGAGTAATCCTTGTTTTGGGCCTGGCTTCTGTACCAATAAATCATGATGTTAACTGCATCATTCATTATGCACGTGGCTTCTTTTATTCTGATTTTTTTTGTATTTAAATTTTGTCATCCGTATCTTGACTTTGTTAACCTTATCATGATATTCTGGGGTATTGTTAACAATTCCTAACAGTGTGTGTAGTGAAAGTCTTTCTCTCCTTATAGATCAAAAAGCCAATCTGGAGAATGTCCCTCCTGCAGAAAATCTGGCAGATGTCTCACACTGCAGCCCTGCTTTTTCAAAGCCTGATGTTATTCTGTCTTCTGTCCCATCACAAGAAGTAGCAATGAGTAAGCTGGTGTGGTGTGGCAGGGAGGGAATAAATTTTACCTGCTTTTCACCGGCAAAATGGAAAGGCCTCTGTCTGGCTTTTGTGGGGCCATCTTCATAACTGTTATCTGCAAGGTCTCATGTGGTTTTACTTGCTGTTGTTCTGTATATGTATGTATATATAGATGAGCTGACACTTGTCTCTTTCTCAGGTGAAAGCGATGGTGAAGCAGAATGTGCCCAGGGCAACGTGGTCCCTCAGAATATCATCGGGTCCCTGGCAACCTGGAGAGCTGCTGCCCCTGCAGAGGCCCCTCAGAGGTGAAATATTTGTGTTCAGTTTGTACAATGATTGATGATGGCGTAACTAAGCAGGTTCTTGCTCTGCAGTTGTAGCTGTTCTTGGGGCATCCTGTGGGGCTGGAGTTCTCCAACATGGAGATCATGTATTGGGACACCCGATCTGCTGGCTGAGCTGGAGAGGCAGTCTCTAGGGTGGAAATGTAATGCAGTGTCTCACATACTTGTCAAATGAGACTCAGCAGCACCAGGAGCTTCTGGAATGTGAGGATATCTGAAACTGAGGTGGCTTATAAAGTTTCTTTGTTTATATCTGCAGAACTCATTCTTGCCATGAATGCAAGGGGCTCTGCATGCTCATATATAGCAAAGAATATTTAGTTTATGGATTGTTAAACTTTAATAAATCTTGCTGCATTTGGATTGTTGTGCTAAACACAATTTGTGTGGTGGAGTTAGGGGATGCACTGACATATGGTTAACCAGGTCAGGTGTCTCCTCAGATCTGTGGGAAAACTCACCTCTGTTTTCTGTTCTACTCTAGACCAGGCAGGAAACTGGCTACAAAGCAGGGGAAAACCCAGCAGCGCAAGCAGCCAGGCAGAATCAAAGCAGAGAGAATTGCTAATACCCTGGATAATAAGGAAGATGTTCCACCCTTGAAGAAAATGAGAATGTATGTCATCCAAGTCCTTCTGTTTAGGGCTGGGAAAACGGACACAACTGTTTCTTTGGAAAGGGTTTCCACCTGGCTGAGAAGGCTCTTACAGGAAGGTTGGGGCGGTGGCTGGAACTGGTTGCTGATACCGGTTTTATGAACAAGAAATGGCTGTAAATGCTGAAGGGATTGCTCTGTATGGAGGTAGAGATGTGAATGGAATAAGCATGGCCTTCTTCACCTTCTTACTCAATGTCTGTCAGCTTTAAATTTGTCTGAACTTAACCATCTGGAAGTCATTAGGCAGTCATTAGCTATGAAAGAGTCACAGCTAAAATATTTCTCAAATTAACTTAACCACTGAAGTATCATATGGTGATAAGCTTGAGGTCGGGAAATTGAAGTGTGATCTTTAAAATACCACTGTACCTCAATGATCTACAGTATACCTCCCTTCTCCAGAAAAGTTACAAAACTCAGTAATTCATCTTCCCTCCTGGAGCCTTAGAGTACCAGGGAAAGCTGGATGGTCTGTACCTGGGCCTGGGGTGAGGGATGCATGGTGTTGAGAACTTCAGGTGGTCACTTATTTAGAACACAGTTAATTCAAGGGGTTTGCCCTAACAATGTTTTCTCTTAGATCTGGTGGCAGAGAGAAGGTGACAGAAGCATCCACAAAGAGCGAGCCCCTGCAGGATCCTGACCTCTCCCCAGGGAGAGGGAAAAGCAAACTGACCATGCCCTCCACGCCAACAATGTTGAAGTACGTGGCTTTCTTGTGACTTGTGTGCTAATCACAGTTGATTTAGGTGACAGTCCTGGCTGAGTGTTTTCAGCCTCAACTTAGCATGTGATGGTATCACATTGAGTAAACACTGTGTCAGGGCAACAATATTACGATGAAATGTACTTCACCAGCTGAACCTGTGCAAAGCTTTTGCTTTTCTTCTGAGGAAAAAGTTCTTCTAATGGATCGAGAACGCACACAGCAAATGAGTGCAGAGTAGCAGCTAGCTGTGAGATTTCTTGACCAAACAAAACCCAAGCAGATCTCTTCTAAAGAGGATGTTTTTATAACCAGTGATGGTCCTGCAGTGAGATTTGAGATAAGCATGTTCCTTGTACTAACATCATGCTAATAACCAGGGAAGCAGGAAGGCATGTCTTAGTTTTTAATGTGCTTCTGCAGGAGGACCAAACCTTCTAGCAAGTCAAAGAGTACAGAGGAGCAGGAGCTGGAAAAGATGCAGCAGTTGCAGCAGGAGGTTATGGAGCTGCGGAAGAGGAACGAGGAGTCTCTGAAAGCAGCTATTGCTGGAGCAGGTGGGCTCTGCCTGAATTGCTGAATGAAGCTGCATTGGGCTCAGCTGGAGAGTGCTGCACTGAGCTGTGCAAGTACCTTTGAAAACAAGCATTTCAGACTTTGCAATAAATATTAGGAACCATTTAATGTAGATCAGCCCCTAAACTGCCTGGAAACAGGTGTGTTTGGGTTATGTCATGTTTTGAAAAGTTAAAGATGAGTACTCTAAAAACTTAGCTAGTTTTAGAAATTAAATGCTTTTTTATTTCTACAAATCCTACCCCACAGCAAAAGGCTTCCAGTCTTTACATGTTCTTTTCCTCTAGGACAACCCATGAAGAGACCTGTTAGTCAAGTAACAAAACCAATTGATTTCCACTTTTGCACGGAGAATAGAATTAAACAGAATGTGGAGAGCCAGCCTGGGAATGAGTACAAGGAGCTGGATTTTGCAGCAGTCCTGAGGAAGCATCCTCCTTCTCCGGTGAGAGCCAGTGTTGCCAGCACTCAGCTCACTAATTCTTGCCATCACCTCCCTGCTGCTTGTGCAATGATTGGGCTGATACCCACAGAGAGGTTACCACAGGAGGGGCAGGTCTTGTGCAAATGTGACTGCAAACTTCCTGTGTGTCTGTGTTGCCACAAGACTCCAAAGAAACCTTGTGGAAAAAGGAGCCCTTTAATGTCAGATTTTCCAGTCATTCCACTTCGTCCTTTAATCTGCTTGATACAGTTTCCCAATATAACTTGTGCATGTTCAGACTGCTAACACTTGTGTTAATGTGAGGTGTTACCACCTTTGCAGTGAGAGGAAGGGACAGATACTATGCTTCACTGGGGAAAGGAAATGTCATCAAAGCCTGCTGGCCATACTAACACTGGTTTTCTGTCTCCAGGTGCGAATGCCAAAGGGACCCACAGTCCCCAAACCTTTCAACCTGTCCCAGGGAAACAAAAGAAAACTTGAGGAAGCCACAACAGAATATGTGTCCTTTGCTGAGCAGGTAGAAGCATTCCAAAAACGCACACCTCCTCGTTACCATTTGAGGAGCAGGAAATCTGAGGAAGGTGAGTGGTCCTGGCTGTGTCCACAGACATGGTGGTAAAGCAAGAGATGCTTTGACTACTCTGAGCTCTGTGTCTGTTGCAGGCCTTGCCATTAACTGCTGATCTCTGTGACTTGAATTTGTAGGCTCAGTTTCACAAAAGCCGGTGAAGGCTCGGCTCACACACCCCAAAACACCAGTGCTGCGAACAAAGCAGCGCTTGAGACCTGTCACCTGCAAAACTGCTGCAGAGTTAGAAGCAGAGGAAATAGAGAAAATTCAACAGTAAGTAAGGGCTTACTCTAGTCCTCCAGGGGATGATTGTGCCATACTGGAAATATTTTTTATATACCAAAATGTCACTTACCCTTTTTGTGTAAAAGAATGAGTAGCATACACCATTGAGATTCCTTTAAGTTGTTCATAATTCTTTAGCTCTGATTGTAGGGAAGTGAAATATAAGCAATTAATTTTAAATAAAGTTCTCTTAGGAGAGCTGATCTTGGGTTGAATGCAGCTTGTGATGAATAAAGCAAACCCAACATAGCAATGCAGCCTGCATGCACTTCAAAACCCACCTGTAGGCAAAGGTTTGGATTTCTAGGAAAACCATCTATAAGATTTTCCTTATTAATCTTGATGTTTTGAAGGCCAAGGAAGAATTGCTAACTAGAGCTGCACACTAACGTACAATGTACAGTTGGTGACTGTCTCCATTGTTCCTGCATAGGTACAAATTCAAAGCACGAGAAGTCAATCCCAAAATCTTTGAGGGTGGACCACTCCTGCCCAAGAAACCCCATGCAAAGGAGCTCACCCAACCCATTGGCTTTCAGTTGGAAATAGAAAAAAGGATTCAGGAGCGTGAGAGTAAGAAGCAGCAGGAGGAAGAGCGCTTTGAATTCCATTCCAGGCCATGTCCCACAAAAATCCTGGAGGATGTTGTGGTAAGAAATTTAATAACACTCAGGCTTGGGAACTAGACCTCAGGTGGCAATGAGCTTCAAAAGGTTTGGAACTATGTTGCATTATGTGTTTAATGATCTTAGTAAACAGTGTCTGTCATTAGGTAAGAACCACAGTACGTCCTGTGCTGTCAGGTTGTTTCTGTGAGGCGTTTTCTTGGCACTTGGCCTTGGGTAACTCCTTACCGGCTCTTCTGAACAGGGTGTTCCAGAGAAGAAAGCACTTCCTGTTACGGTCCCCAAGTCTCCAGCCTTCACACTGAGAAGCAGGACCCGCGTGTCTGGCAGAGAGGAAGGAAAGGTAACAGTTGTGATGAGGCTGGAGCCAGGCCCAGCTCTCCCTGTGGTGCCTGCTGTGCCTCTGGATGTGGGTGGGATGCTCTGGGGCTGGAAGCCTCTTCCTTCCCTCCTGCTAGCAGTTCCTCCAGTGGTTACCTTTGCCTGTGCCATTCACTTCAAGCGATCTGGTTATTGCTAGTCATTTTACAGAGAGTGAATTCTCATTAAAAATGAAATCATTTAAATGCAAGGGCTTCTGAGGTGTTGCTGCTATGAATAAAGGAAGTGAACTGCTTAGATTTCTCATCCTTCCCTATTCTGTCACTGAAGGCAGATACTACACATGACCAACCTTCTCCCTGAGGTCGGGAGCAGGATTCTGAAAGGTTCACATCCTTCCTTCTTCCTTTCCTTCTTGTCAAGAGGATATTATAAATAATTACACTCTAATTTGAATGACTACTAGAATTGAGAGTGGTTTCAAAAAAGGAAGAATTGGGCCTGTGGTTCAGGATGCCAGTAAATTGGTACTTCTTGGATTCCTAATTTTTGCAGTAAATTGGTACTTCTTGGATTCCTAATTTTTGCAGTGTCCACTGTTTGCGTGACCCTGCTTGTGCCCCTTATTAAAGGAGGCCATTCAAAGCTCCTTGTGGCTTTGCTTGGCAGGAGTTGCAGACTATACAAAAGTAAAAAATCAGATCCTAATGCTAATATCCCTTTAGGAAAAAGAGGAGGTGGCTGTGATCAAAGCTAATCCTATGCCACATTATGGAGTGCCCTTCAAACCCAAAATGCCAGAGCAGAGGCACGTGGAAGTTTGCCCCTTCTCTTTTGATGCCCGGGACAGAGAGCGACAAATACAAAAAGAGAAAAAAATAGAAGAACTACAGAAGGAAGAGGTAAGAATTAAAAGCTACCTTGGATTCTACTTCAGTAAAAAGAATGTGACAGGATTTGCTGTTGTCTATTAAACTTCCAAGGAAAAGGACAAGTAATATTTGGAATTGTTTATTTCAGGTGCCAAAGTTCAAAGCGCTGCCTCTGCCTTACTTTGACCAAGTTAAACTGCCAGAAAAGAAGGTCAAAACCCCAACTCAGCCTGAACCATTCCATCTGCAGGTGGATGAACGGGGAGCTGCCAAGCTCCAGAGCTGGAAACAGCAGGTAGAATGAAAAGGATAATGGGAATGACCAGACTTAAATCACCTGGTGGAGTTGTGGTTGACTAAAACTGCCCTCCTTGAATTGAATCAGTTAGCTGAGTTTGGAGCAAGGAATTTTTCTGTACTTGGCATGAGACTTATGTTATGGGTTTAAGGATTGACCAATGGTTTGTTTTTATTTTTCTCACTTTATGGTAAATAATGGGATTTACCACAACTGTATGAACAGCTGTGGGTTATTTTCTAAGCAGCCACTCTGTGCAGCTGAATCCCTTTGCTGACTATATCCAGGAATTTATTGACACATAAATAATACACTGCTTTTCTCATGTGAAGTCTGCAGTGGACACCTGAAACTTTCTTCAGGCTATTTTTGGTAAAGCATCTGTCAGGCAACAAGTGACACCACTTTTTGGCTTTAATATAATTTTCTATGGAAATGATTTGACTAAGTCAGCATGGCTTTTCCAGCATAGGGAATGTTAAGAGTCTGGGTCACAGGGAGATGGTCTCTTTCTGCCTGGCACTGGACGTGCTCTCTTCTCTTGCAGCTTAAAGAAGACTTGAAAAGGCAGAAAGAGGCAGCATGTTTTAAAGCTCGTCCCAACACAGTGATGTACCAGGAGCCTTTTGTGCCCAAAAAGGAACATAAGATGCTATCAGGTAGAGTTGCAAGTACTTACTACATGGGCTTGGCTGATAGCTCAAAACTGATGCAATTAAGTGATGTTTTTTCTGGCTGTTGCATCTTCTTCATCAGCACAGCCAATAGTGCCCTGCATTTAATCAACTAATTGCCTAACGGCTTGTATCCCCTGGGAGCAGGGGGATTTCCTCTCCGCCCCCCTGCTCCAGCATGGCAGCTGTATTTAGCAACTCTGCTGCAATTGGCAGATGATTGATGTGTGCCAGCTTAGGATAAGGGTACTGAGAATGTGAGGAGCTCCCTGCAGAGACAGCTGGCATTTCTGCAGCGCTGTCACTCTTCCCCTCCCGTTTCTAATGAGATGAAGGCATCTGCTGCTTGGGTAGACTGAGATTTGTAGAGCATAAAACCAAAAGCTTGTTTGTACTAACAATTGTGTGCTTGCTCCCTCCCATGAGAACACCCGTGACGGGGTGACGTCTGCATTAACACTGCTCACGTCTGGGAGTAAAGTTTTCTCTTTTCCTGAAGCCTGGAGGTATCTCCTAACCACCCTTGCCAAGGAGAAGCTCTCCAAAGGGAGGCTTCCATTGACATTAGTACTGCTCTGCTTTACCTGACTGTCTTTGAACCAATGTTATCTCCTCTATTTCTAAACTTAGAGAGCCTTTCTGGTTCTATAGTTCCTGAAAGCTTTGAGCTGGCAACAGAAAGAAGAGCAAAAGAACGGCAAGAATTTGAAAAGCGATTGGCAGACGCGGAAGCCTTAAAGGAGAGGTATGAGGAGCAGATCAGGCAGCAACAAGAGGAGCGTGAAAAGGAAGAAGTTGCTAAGCTAAGACAAGAAATGGTAAGTGAGCTGTTTTTGAGCAAGAGCTGTAAAGTAACCCAAAGGAATGTGGGAATATCCTTACGGAGCTAATGTCACAGTTGAGCTGTGCTAAAACTGCCTTTTCAAGGTTCCCTTTTGCAAACTGATGACTCACTAACTTCACAACTGGTTTAAAAAAACCAAACCTACAAAACTATGCAAACAAAGAAAGCAGCTGTGCTGAGATGGCTGAGCTTTGGAGCTGTACATGTGTAGTTATCAAAGCAGAATGATCTTAGTAAAACCAACAACCCCAAAATGTGCTGTGCATTTTCCCACTACCTTACTCCAGTGCCCGGGGTGGTGTGGTGGTCTCAGGCAAATGCCTGCCTTCACCTCATCCACAGCTCACCTGCAGATTTCAGCTTCATCATAACTGCAATCATTTGCTTTGTTTTGCCCTTGCTTATATTTGTTTTTTCACAGGTTCACAAGGCAAACCCAATACGCAAATACCGCAGCGTGGAAGTGAAGCCCAGTGATCAACCACTGACTACACCAAAGTCTCCCAACTTCTCAGACAGATTCCGATGCTGATGAGCATCCATGTGGCAACTGGAGGGAGATCCCATCCCTCTCCACTGCCTTGGTAGGAGAGAGGGAGCAGTTGTTTTTCTGTGACTGCTCAGTCTGAACACCTATGCTTGGTTCCATTGTTGTACTGAGTAGTTAAACTCCACCTGAGCCCATGGCATTTCAGCAGTGCCTCCTGGCCTTGCTGTGTATCCAGACCCCATCTTCTCTAGAGACTAAACCAGGTTTTGATATTGCATACAGATATTGTGTACCTAAATAAAAATTCTTAATATGTTCACTGTCTCTGGCTAGTGGGCTGAAGCCCTTTCCTGCAGAAGAGTTTTTGGTAAAGACTGACCACAGAGAGGTGTACATCTGGCTGAGCTGTCTTGTGCTTGTACACTAAGTGCTATTTTCAAGTGTCTGTTTTTTAGCCTTTTAGTCTACATTTAGCTTGAATTGTGTTAAGTGAGGTCCCTTCAAGCCAGTGTAGTGTGGGTATGGCCTTCCTTGTTGATGTTTAGATGACCACAAATATAAATCTTGCCCACGCTTAAAAGTAGTTCTTTGTATATATTAGAGCATTAAACCATCTTGCTGTTTTATAGCTGAAGTCCTATTTGGGGAACCATTTATATCTGGCAAGTGACTTGCTGTGAGCTGCTGCCCCAGCTCCTGCCCAGTGCAGGTCTCTTGGCTACAGAGCCATCAGCATCTCTGGCCAGTTTGGGCAGTGAGCAGAGCTAAATATAGCCCAAGTGCTCAAATGTGCTGGAGAACAAAACTGCTGGCATTGGGAAGAGTGGACACATCTAGATTAAAGTTTTAATAATTATTTCTTACTTTGTCTTGTGCTCTGATTTCCTACCTTTATATTTTGCTGAAACACCTGTGAGCAGGGCTGCATGCTACTATGTGCTGCTTAGAAGAGAGGGGGGGAAGAGGGAAATTTAGAATTAATTTGTCCTTACTGGACAAACTTTCTTGTTTGGTGGTAACGGAAAACATTTGCTTTCATTTCCTCTGAATTGGGATACTGTTGAAGAAGTATTCCCCGAGTGTGTAGCTTTTTGTTCAGATTTTTGGGTGAAAAAGAGTTCAAACTTGGTGTTAAGACTCCAGCTAAGGGGGTGGTTAGAGGTGCTGTCTCATTCTTGCCAAAGTACATCAAGCAATTGCTATTTTACTCCTAGATTAAGAGAGGTAACAGTGGAAGAAAGTCCTTAGAGACCCAAATTCCAAGATGAACATTTATTGTACCCGAGGGATGATGTTTCTGCAGGAATTCTCCTAAAAAGTGTGATGCTCAAGAGATGTCATTGGAGAACAGCTGGTGTCTCTATGGGAGTGTTTCAAAGAGCACCAGACTCAAACTTTAGTGCTGGGATTAAAAGAGGAAAAGTCACCCATACTGAAATACAAAGATTCTTTTAAAAAATTAAAAGTTTTATGCAATTAGTAACTGAGGAACTGGAGAATGAAAGGCTTGGGGAAGTGTGTTGGCACTAAAGGATGAATGACCTGGTGGCAGTGTGGGTTCTTGGACATGGTGAGCTCAGACATGGCCCCATTTTGCTCACATCTCAGCTTTTCCTTCCCTTCTCTAGAGGAAGAGTGTGTAGCTGTGGCAGAGGTTAGCCCAAAAGCTTGATCTAATCACCCAGTCTGCCTTCAGCCCCATTTTTCTGACTTTGCTGATACCCCTGTGTCACTGAGCTGAGAGTTACAGGACATCCAGAAAAACTGCTGTCACTGCTGCTGTGACAATTTGCAGGAGTGGCTGGAGCACAAGGGACATGTCAGCATCCTCTTCTCGAAAATGAAAATCCGTGTGGATCTGACCTGTCTGCTTTAACCCCATTTCTGTCATGGTGGAGCTGTTCCCTGTGCTCTGCTACTGGATGGGGACATCACAGAATCTCAGATGTGCTCTCAGGGAACCCTTGCTTTTTCCTCGAGTGCCAGCCCTGGAGAAGGCAGCGTGTGGGTAGCAGGAGCAGTAAATATTTATGATGAGTCAGGGGGAAGCTGGAATGATGATGAGCTGCTGAAGAATGTGAAGGCACGCAGGATCATGAGGCTGTGGAACTGGAGCAGCCACTGATCCCTGAAGGATGAAGCAGCTGGATTTCCCTGATGGCCCTACATGGCCTCTTCTGCCTTGAGGAAGGGGTTGTGTGCCTGACAGCTTGGCAGTATTTTTTCCCCAATGGTATCATTTGGGTCTAATAAAAGACCAAACATCTTCCCCCACACATAGCCTCTTGTATTCCCCATGCACTGCAAACAGGAGGAGCCTCAGGCAGCTGTGCCTCCAAGGGTCTGGGGTGTTTGTATGAGCTTGGAGTCACTCACCAGGTTCTCACGGGCTGTGATGTGGGACCTGTTCTCTTAGGAGAGAAGTGGTGAGATGGTGAGAAAACTGCTGTAGTGTACCAAGTGTAAAAATCATGTCCTGAAGGAGCTGGATGTTGGAGAGGATGGGATTTGGCCAATGCTTCAGCAGGGAAATGGTGGAAAGTGATTTTTCCAGTGCTGGGGAGAACAAATTTACAGGATGGGAGCAAGAGTCAAGGATTTAAGTGCTGTTCTACCACCTGCCTTTAGAGTCAGGATAGGTCGAGAAGCTGATGTAAAATCTATATTCTCCCTGTGGATTTTGCAAAAATATTTTTATATTCTAGTACTCAAAGCCCATCACCTTTATGTGCAAGCCTTGAGAGCAAGGAGTGGGAGGAGATTAGGAGAGAATATCTGGGTACAAAATCTTCCTCTGCTCCCATTCTAGTTGAGCTGCACTCAATTTGTTATCAAAATAATTTGCTGAACACAGACTAGAGTTGGAACTAAAGGCAGCCAGTATTTTCCTGGACTTTCATGTTGCGTTGCAAGATCAAACTGTCTAGTGAATAAGCTCTTATGAAAAGGCTTGATGATGCTCTCAAATCACAGCTTTCCTTCTCCCTTCTCTCTCCACTGGGAAACTTTTGCAGCTGTTTGTGTGACCTGGCCTGAACCTGGCAAGGACCAACTGGACCTGGGCAGGTCCTGGTGCTGCTGCCGGTGGCCACATCGCTCTGGATGCTCTTTTGATGATGTTGGGATTTTTCCTTGTCTTTCCCCATCACCTTGCTGACACCTGTCATGACACGATGGCAGCTCGTGGTGGAAGCCCTGGTTCTGATGGAAGCAGTTAAGGCAGACAGCCTGGAAGGTTTGTGTTTCAGCAGCATGGCTGGGATTCAGCTGGGGATGTTGTTCAGCCTGCCCTGCCGCTCAATTTAGCTGGGGTGTAGGGTTTCCCGGGAATGGGCCGGCTTTGGCCCCGCAGAGCCTCCCTTCCCAGGGTAAACGTAAAGGTTAAAGTGTGCTGCCGCAGTTGTGACAACGGCGTCGCCAGGGGAACAGCGTGCTTGAGGCGCTGCCAGATAGCCCCAGGACAGGCTGTTTCCCAGCTGCAGCCAATGTAGGCTCTGGCTTAAGTTCCTGAATGGGAAGGCAGAAAAAAACCCCCAAGCCCAGGCTGAGAAGCCTGGGTGATGGCTGGTTTGCAGAGCCCCAGAGCACTGTGCTGCTCCTTGGGTGTGTGGTTTTGGACCAAGACATCCAAAATCCCGGGGTGCAAGAGATACTGCCTTTGAATTCTAGATGTCCTTATTTCCAAAGGTCTGGTTTCAGCTTATTTCTCTCTGCCCACAAATGAATTTTATCTGTGATAATGATAAACCATGGTCACCCATTGCCTTTGGAGAATCATGGCTCCTCAGTACCAGGGCTTTGCTTCTCACCTTGTCCCAGGGATTTGTGCCCAGACCAACCTTGCTCCAGGGAGCGTGGAAGATTGCAGGCATCCCAGGAAGGCTGGCTGGTGTCCAGGTGCTTGCTCCTGCTCTCCTTGGAGAATTTTATCCCAGTGTCCACCACACCAGGAGTTCCAAGGGGGCTGTGGGGCATGGCTCTGGCTCATGGGCTCCTGCCTGGGCATGGATGTGCTCCTTCCACCTGGGGTTTACCAGGAGGGTGCAGAGCTGAAGGCTGGCGGAGGGGTGGCAGTATGTGCCTGAAGTGACACTGGTGGCCTCCAGGTGCCTGGCAGCCCTCGACTGGATGAGGGGAGGGGCGATTCCAAACTGTATGTTGGCAATGACAGTCGATGGGCAGAGTCCCTGCTGGCCAGGCACAGCATCTGGCCAGTTATTCCTGACTGTGGCCCTACAGAGGCCAAGGTGGGGGACTCCCACTCATCACCATTCCTGGACCAGGACTGGGCAGTGTGTGTGTCATTGTCACCAAGAACTGTGGCTGCTGGTGATGCTCCCAACCTCTGCTTGTACACAACTGCATCAGCACATCAGTGAGTTGGAGCTGTGTGCCTGCTGCTGCTTTATTCCTGCTGGTCCTCGTCACATTCCAGGTCCTGCCATGGAATGGAAAGGAGCTGGCCTTGCTGAAGCCATAAATCCCATCTGTGAAGGCTGGGGCAGGAGAGCTCCATACCTGCTCAGGAGTCCCAGCTGTGTCCCACAGAGCAAGTGTTGCTCTTCCATTGAGATGTTAATGGTGGGTGCCTCAGGCCGGGGCGGCAGCAGCAGCGCCTCTAGGACAGAGGAACAGCTGTGCTCCCATCCTGGCTTGTCTTAATTTCAATGCCACGTGTGAACAACTGGCAAAGTCTGACCCCAGGCCATGGCACACAGATGCTGGTGGCTCACTGGGAGCTGGGATTTGTCAATGTGGAGCAGCAGCACTGCCCGAGCAGTGTTGGTCCTCCTGAGAGGTGCTGCAGGCAAAGTGAGCATTGCTCTTGCGGGGCTGCTGCTGCTTGATGGTGGCATTGACTCAGCTCCATCGTGGTTGATACTGGCCAGGGCAGCCTCTCCACCTACTTTGCTGCTGTAGCCTTCAGCCCTGACACAGGTAAGGTTTAAACTAAGGAGAAAGCAAAGCAAGGTTTAAGCAGCCAGGTTTGGGGTCTGGCAGGACCTGAGCTTTGTGTAGCTGTGAGGTGGGGAGCTGGGAGGTGGGACCAGGCTGGCAGCTGACAGGGGCTGAGGCTGGAGGATCCCAGGGTAACCTCAGTCTCCCAAGGGCACCTGGCCAACCTAGGCCTGGGGAGAGCCCCACTCCTCCAGCAAACACCAGGATTCAGCCCCACACAGTGCCTGAGGTGTGTCCTGGGGTGCAGCACCCCACAAGGAGCTGGCAATGCCTGTGCAGCACCCATACACACAGCCCAACTCCTCTGGAGCTTCCAGCTCCTCTGTTTCTTCCCCTGATTCCCGAAACACTTGATTTTGCAGAAAACAAGTCTTTCAACTGGTTCCTAGGAAAGGCTGCAGCCGCTGGCCAGTGCCCAGTTCCCAGCTGCTGTTACCTTCATCAAGGCCCAGTGGCAGTGCCCAGAGGTGTCACATCATACCCACACAGCACAGGGTCCTTTGGAGCTGCTCTCCCAAAGGGCCAGCGCCAGTGGGCAGAACTGGCCACGGCAGCACAGGGACCACCACCAGCTGCTCCTGGCCACCATCCCCAGGGATTGGCCAGTGGCCACCTTGTGTCACCTGTGGGCACCTTGGAGGGTCTTAGCCCTCTGGACCCTGTCCAGCTCACCCAGGCCATCCCCATGGGATGGTTTTTGGGGTGCCACTGTGTCCAGTGCCAGCCCTCCCTGTGGTGCTGTGCTGGAGCGGGAGGCAAGTCTGTCCCTGTCCCCTGCCCCTTGTCTGCGTGTCCCCAGCCCACGGGGGACAGGCAAGAGTGGCGTGTCCTTTGAACGGGCTCCAGCAGTAACAGGTGCTGGGAAAGGCGAAGTGGGCCGGCTCCCGCTGCTGTAAGGGATCCTCCTCTGCCCGCACTAATCCGGCTCCGTTACACCCGGGATAGAAGAGGCTGCTCCCTCCGGCGCTGCCACAGTGCGGATGCTGCCTCCCTGACCACCCGCTGCACCAGGACCCAGGTAATGGGGCCCGGGGGGTCTCCACGGCTTCTGACTTGGGGGTGGTGGTGGGGCGTCCTGTGGACAGTGGAGCTCCCAGCCCTGGGAAGAACACCTCCATCCCCACGGGCTTCCTGTGCTGAGCTGTGGGATGTGGGAATGCTCCTCCAGGGGCTGCTCTGCTACACCTCCTGTTCCAGTAGACCAGCAAGCAACTTCCCTGTTACTGGGATGGTCGCTGGTGGGTCTGTTCTGGGGCTGGGCTGTCCTGGGCTCGGGATGGCTGCACAGGGGGGTGTTGTGGGACAGGGTGAGGAAAGATGACCGGGCATAGGACGGCAGTAGAGCCCAGGGGATTTGGGGGTCGGGTGCTGGGCTGGAGCCCGATGCAGGCACAGGGCACCAACGAGTCCCCGTGGCAGAGCTGGTTACCCCTGGCAGGGGGACGAACAGCGCTGGCGGCTGAGGGGGTCTGTGCAGCCCCCGAGCAGACGGGGTTTGCCTGCACGGCTGGACCTCCTGTGTGGTTCAGGAGAGCCGTGCCGGGAATGCTGACCTCTCCTGATCCCCACTGCCAGCCCGGGGCCGGAGCCGCTGTCTCCTGCCCTGCCATGGTGGGATGTGGCCTTAAATTGTCACCCTGGCCGCGCCGCGCTGGCTGTTCGCACGTCGGAGGCCCCAGGCACCCGGTGACAGGTGCCGGGGTCAGGCCATCGATCAGTCACCGCGGGGCAGATATCGGGGCACAATGGGACGGTGCCGGGACTGGTGGCCACGTGGGGTCCCTGGCTCCTTGCCACCAGCCCGGCAGCCGCCGGCAGGGCGGCGGGGGCAGAATTCCCGGCTGGATGGCAGCAGCTCATCCCTGCAGGAGCAGAGCCACTGCCCGAGTCCCGCCGTCCCTTCTGCAGGGCGTCGGGTCCGGCGAGCCCTGAGCTGCTGCTTTCTCTCCCGCAGGAGTCTCGCCGAACAGGGAGCACCGCAGGGCAGCCGCCTCCTGCCTGGAGCGTCCCATGGAGCAGGCTGGAGGCGCGGATAGTGCCGACACTGGGGGGGCTGGCGGCACGGCTCCCCCCGAAGCCGAGGGAAACGCGGCACCTGCAGCTCCCCAGGCTGCCCAGCCCCAAGAGGCGACGGTGCCAGCCGCCACCGTGGCACAGGACAAAGGCGCAGATGAGCCTGGAGGAGGGAAGACAGAGCTGGAGCAGGAGACAGCTCTCGCTGCTCCAGAGCCCCAGGATGGACGGGAAGCGGTTCCAGGAGAGGAGGCTTCGGCTGTGCAGCACGATGGAGGACAGGCAGCATCTGATGAAGGGCAGGCAGCATCCCCTGGGCAGAAGGTGCCAGCTGCCACGGAGGCCCAGGGTGTGGGGAAGGATGAGAAGGATAAGCCTGGGAAGAAGAAAACTCCAGCTGCAGGAGAGCTCAAAGGAGGAAAGGCTTCAGCTGCTGCAAAGGCTAAGGAGGGAGGGAAGGATGAGCCCATGGAGGGGAAGGGCCCAGCTGTAACTGAGGCACAGGACGGAGGAAAGGACAAGCCCAGGAAGGAGGAGGCACCCGGTGGGTCAGGGGCTGAGAGTGGTGGAAAAGCAGAGTCCACTGAGGAGAAGGCTCTGGCTGCAGCAAACTCTGAAGGAGAAAAGGCAAAACCTAAGGATGAGACAGCCTTGGCTGCACTGCAGGCTCAGGATGGAGGCGAAGGAGAGCCTGCAAAGGAGAAAATCACAGTCGTTGCAAAACAGGAGGTCTCAGCCACTGCTAAAGCTCAGGATGAAGGGAAACAAGATGCAAAGGCAGAGCAAGGCCCAGCTGATACCAAGCCTGCAAAGGAGAAAAACACGGCTGCTGCAAAGGAGAAGGCCCCGAATGCTGCAAAGGCTCAGAGTGGAGAGAATAAACCGGTTAAGGCAGAAAAAGCCCCAGGAGTTAAAAGGGCTTCAGATGGAGGCAAAGAGGAGCCCACAAAGGAGAAGGCTCCAGCTCCAGTGATGGAGAAAGCCCCACCTTCAGTGAAGGAGAAAGCTGTAATTCCTGCAAAGGAAAAAGCCCCAGATGCTGCTAAAGCTCAGGATGGAGAGAAGGCAGCAGCAAAGGCAGAGAAAACACCAGCTGAAAAAATGGCTCAAAGTGGAGGCAAAAAAGAGCCTGCAAAAGAGAAGTCCCCAACAGCTGTGAAGGCGCAGGATGGAGGGAAGAAAACTGCAAAGGTGGAAAAATCCACAGTTGCATCAAAGGCTGGGGATGAAGGGAAAGATCCTAAAAAGGAGAAGGCTCCTGCAAAGGCTCAGGATGGAGGGAAGGAAGCTGCAGAGGTGAAGCCTCCCACACCTGGAGCAGAGGCCGGGAATGGGGCTGCGGAGCCCACGGAGGCAGCGGCCATGGCTGTTGTGAAGGCTCAGGGTGAAGGGGAGGAAGTGTCCAAGGGGACAGAGGGACAGCCACCAAAGATCCCCGAGCCCCCGCGCCCGGCTCTGCTGCAGAGCCTGAGCTGCCCGGCGGCCTGCCACAGGTACCCACACCCTCCTGGGATGGGGGGATCCCCCTCACTGCTCCAGGGAGCCCTGGGTCTCTGGATGCTGGGCTCAGGAGCGGCTGGCTGGGCTCTGCTCACCTCCCACTCCTGCTTCCAGGGAGGAGCAGCCCTGGGGACAGGTGGCAGAGATGGAGACAATAGAAGAGGAGACCACGATGGTGGAGCCAAAAAAAGGTCTGACAGAGCCTGGCTCTGGCCCACCTGCCCTGGGGGACCTGCAGCCCCTGGAGCCCCCCGGCACCCCTCAGGAGAGGACATTGCCCAGTGCCACAGGGCAGCCCCCGGATCCTGCTGGGGTGGCAGAGCAGCCTGGATCTGAGGTGCAACCATCTTCGACAGAGGCAAAGCCATCCCCCAGCCCCTACCTCACTCCCGATTTTGGGAAGGAAGACCCTTTTGAGATATTGGGTAAGGCCATGAGGTACCTGCCTTTTCCTTATCCCCCAGACACTCTGTGGAGTGACAGCCTGGGAATCCCACGGCCCTGCCTGCTGCCCACACTGCCCTCCATGCTGCCAGCTCCTGCCCTTGGCATGTCACCTGCCTGGTGGCCTCGGAGCTCCCCTTTCACTGTAAACAGGGCTAAATACATCACGTCCCTTCCTGGCCTGCTCTGGCCACACTGACTGTGAGGAAGAGGAGCCTGAGGAGTGACAGGGACTGTCTGGCTGGTGGCAGGGGACAGTATGTCCTCATATCCTGCACAAGTGTCCTTGTGGGGATGGCAGGGCTTGGGGGCAATGGGTGCTTGTGTGGATCCCTGTGAGCCTGGGTCCTGCTCTCACCTGGGAAGGGTGGCTCAAGAGTGAGTGTGTGGGGTGCCCCATGAGAGGGATCTGTCCTGGGAGGGTGAGCAGGAGGCAGTGGCATGGAGGGGGATTGGTCTGGAGAGGGTGACAAACAATGACATGGCCTGGAAAGAGTAAATGTGACATGTGGGTTGGTGGGGGTCGCTGTCATGAAGTAAGGTGGGTGCCATGCATTGGGATGAGTAGGGGGTGAAGCAGGGTGGATGCTATGGAACAGAGTGGCATGTGCCGTGGTGCAGGGTTCCATGGAGCAGGGTTGGTGCCATACAGCAGGGAAATGCTGTGGGCAATAGCAAGGGACCCTTCAGGGGTTGCTGCATCATCCAGTGCAGCCCCAGCCAGGAACCTCTGGCTCACAGCCCAGCACTCAGTACCTGGACATGCCCTGCACCCACAGGCTTGGCTGGATGCCTGTCTTCACTCCACATCAGGGAACCCTGGGGCACAGAAGTGGGGTTCCTTGGACAGCAGATTCCCTTCTCACCTCATCCTTTGTCTCTGGGCAGACGATGTCCCTCCGCCGCCAGCGCCCTTCGCTCATCGCACTGTCACCCTGCGCTCCGCCAGTGTCAGCTCCCAGTTCAGCCTCAACTCCAAGGACATCCTGGGGGGGTAAGGAGGGGCCCCAGTGCTTCTCCTGGCACTGTCCCAAGCTGCCCTCCAGCCTTGGGCAGTGGCCGTGAGACGGTGTGACTCCTCTGGTCATGATGGGCAGGATGGGTGCCTTGGGCAGTGCAGAGCAGCACCACAGTGCAGTGTGAGGGTCCCAGCAGCCTGGGTAGCTGGTGGTGTGGGCACTTCTCCCTCTCTCCCTTCCTCCTTCCCTCCACAGGGGCAAGTTTGGTGAAGTTCACACGTGCACAGAGAAGGAGACGGGGCTCAAGCTGGCAGCCAAAGTGATCCGGAAGCAGGGAGCAAAGGACAAGGTCTGAACGATGCCGGGCAGGTGGTGGCAGTGTTACACTCTGTCTGGTGTCCCCCTGGTGTGGGGACACAGCCTGTCCCAGTGGCACATCCACGGCTGACACCCCACACTGGGGCTTCTTCTGCAGGAGATGGTTCTGCTGGAGATTGACGTGATGAACCAGCTGAACCACCACAATCTCATCCAGCTCTACGATGCCATCGAAACGCCACGTGAGATCATCCTCTTCATGGAATTGTGAGTGCCTGTGCATGCCTTGGGGCTGTCCAGCCCCAGAATGCTACATCCCACCCTGGCTCTGCTCGGCACCTCCATGGTGGAGCTGGGCCAGAGTCCTCAGGAGGGCAAGGAGCTCTAGAGGATGATGGTTTGGGGCAGGGAGTTCCCCCAAAGTGACCCCATGGTCCATCCCCATGCAGTGTGGAGGGTGGCGAGCTCTTCGAGCGGATCATCGACGATGACTATCACCTGACGGAGGTGGACTGCATGGTGTTTGTCCGGCAGATCTGCGAGGGCATCCGCTTCATGCACCACATGTGCGTCCTGCACCTCGACCTCAAGGTGCGGGGCTGGGGGCTGACAGTGACAGGGCCAAAGGTGACAGTGGGACACTGTGGGAGCGATGCCTGTCAGCATTGCTCTGGTGTGGGTCAGCTGCAGGACCCGTGGGCTGCTGGATCTGTGCAGTGGGGATGTCCTCTCTTGGCGGTGGGGCAATGGTCACCCTGTCCCCACAGCCTGAGAACATCCTCTGCGTCGCTGCCACCGGGCACATGGTGAAGATCATCGACTTTGGGCTGGCTCGAAGGTGAGGTTTTCTTTCTCAGCTCTGTCCCTCCTCCCTGTTCCCCTTTCACCTTTCAGCTCTGTGTGCCTTTGGGTACCAGGAGCTCCAGGACCTGCTCTAGGCCATCGCTTTGGCCACGGCACTCCCTGACTAGCTTGGGGAGAGTAACATCTGCTGAGAGAGGGACAGTGGTTTGGGGGAGCAGCCTGTCCCTCTTCTGCTGACTTGCACCCCTTCTTGGCTGCAGGTACAATCCCAATGAGAAGCTGAAAGTGAACTTTGGCACACCTGAATTCCTCTCCCCTGAGGTGGTCAACTACGAGCAGGTCTCCTACTCCACGGACATGTGGAGCATGGGCGTCATCACCTACATGCTGTATGTCAGGGCTGGTGGGGGCTGCCAGTGCCATGCTGGGGAGCTGTGGTGCTGGGGCACAGCTCCCCTGGGTGCAGAGTCGTCCCCAGGCACCTGGCTCCTTGGTGGCAGGTGGAGGGTCCTGGATGGGGAGATGGCTGTGTGGGGCTGGGGAACAGGAAGAGGCTCAGCCTGGCTGCAGGCAGGGGCACAGGACAGTGGCAGCACATCCCTGGAACGTCCCTGGCCAGACTGGCTCTGTTCCAGGGGTTCTGGGAGGTGCTGAAGCCTGAGAGCACCTGACTGCTCACCTCCCTGCACCTCCAGGCTCAGCGGCCTCTCCCCCTTCTTGGGTGACGATGACACCGAGACACTCAACAACGTCCTGGCTGCCAACTGGTACTTCGACGAGGAGACTTTTGAGAGTGTCTCCAATGAGGCCAAGGACTTCGTCTCCAACCTCATCATCAAGGATAAGAGGTGTGAGGCTGGCAGTGGCCATGGGGTCCTGGGATGGGCATCCCCAGAGCTGGCCTGAGTACCACATGCTGCCTCTTCACCAGGGCCAACAGCATCCCCTGGGTCCAGTACTGAATTAACCCCATGGGCTCTGCCTCACTCTGATTGTCCCCAACAGAGCCCTGTATCCCTGCAGGGACACCTGTCCCAAGCAGGATGTGCTGGATCCCTCAGAGTCCTGCCCAGCCCTACCAGTCCCTGGGCACATCCTTCCATCCGGTTCTTCCCTGCAGGGCTATGGGGTTTTGGGGCTCTGGAGTGGTTGGAGAAGGGGGTGGTGAGGGGCTTGAGCAGGGTTGACACGGGCTCCTCTTTCTCCCAGTGCCCGGATGAGTGCTGACCAGTGCCTGCAGCATCCCTGGCTCAATAATCTGGCAGAAAAGGCCAAACGCTCCAACCGGCGGCTCAAGTCTCAAGTGCTGCTCAAGAAATACGTCATGAAGAGACGCTGGAAGGTGTGGGGTCCAGCAAGGGCATGAGGATCAGCAGCTTCTGAGGGGGCTGGGAGGGGGCTGCCAGACTCTGCCTGTCCTGGTGGATGGCATCTGGAGCATGGAGAATGGCTCTGTCTTGCTGTGCTGCTGGCAGCTGGGACACAGGGCTGGGGACCCTTGAGGGTGGATGCCCCTGAGGTAACACTCCCACCAAGTATAGGTCCCTTTGTGGTGGTTGTTCCTGAGCCAATCCCAAGAGTAGCTTTTAGGGGCAGGAGTAGTGTCAGGCCCCAGAGCAGGGCCTGGCTCAACCGTCGGTGCCATTGCCAGAGGATGAGAATCTTTCCTCTCCCCTTCCACAGAAAAATTTCATTGGGGTGTGCGCTGCCAACCGCTTCAAGAAGATCACCAGCTCGGGGTCCCTGACAGCGCTGGGCATCTGAGCCGGGCTCCCAGGGGAGCCGAGGCCAGAAAGGAACCACTCGAGAGGGACCCCCACCAGTCTGGAGCAGCTCTGGCGAGCGGGTCCCACTGCGCTTAGGACCACATCACCGCTGGGGGTGCTCGCAGTGGCCTTGAGGCTCCTGAGGCTCCAGCCCGCCTCACTCCCGCCAACCCGATGCTCCTGTCGGGATTTCCTCAGACTGCGAGGCTGGTCCGGAGTGAAGGTTTCCGATCTCATCTATGGCTCTGGCCTGGCTGCGTGATGCCCGACCTGCAACATCTGTGCTCTGCTCACGTTTCCTTCTCGTGCCCTCGGAGGAGGAAGGCCATTCCGGCGTGATCCCGCTGCCTCGGCCACCTGGTGCTTGCTGCTTTTGGATTCAAAATGTGCCCTCTCTGCCTGTAAATGCCGCAGCCCTGCCTGCCGCTGGCCCTTGCACTGCCCGACCTCCCTTCCCAGCTCTGTGGCTCAGCGATGATGCTGGAGGGCACCGCGGACCCTCACCCCGGTGCTTTGGCACAGGAGCCGGGGCTCAAGCACCTCCTCCTGGCCAGCTGGGCATGTGGGAGCGGAGCTGGCCCTGAGCTGCTGCTCGCACAGGAAGGGAGGAAGCAGCAAGCACGCTTCCAGCGGCGTCCCCAGCTGGGAGCCAACGAGGAAAGAAGGAGGCTTTGTGTTGCTCCTGCCCTCCCTGCCCTTCGGTTCTGCCAGCGGGGGAAAAACACAACCTCTGCTTCACCCGTCCCCGGCAGATCGCGATGAGCGAGGCGGGCTAATGCAGAGCAGCTGGCCCGCGCTCCGCGCTCCGGCCGGCACCGCTCACCCGACCACCAACACACCGGAACTGCTCCGCCGCTCCGGCCGCCAGCTCCCCGCCCTGTGCGGGGGCTCCGCGGGACCTGCTGGGACTCGGGAGAGGGGTGCTGCTCCAGCTCCTGCGCCTTGTCCCGATCCCCGTCCTCTCCGCCTGCACCCCTTGGAATTCCCCGGTGCTGCCAGAGGATGGGCATCCCCTGGGATTTGCAGCATCCAGCCTTGTCCACTGCAGAAAGGGATGGGGGGTTGGCAAGAGGTCCCCCGGCTTTGGCTTTTGCCATGGCTGAGCCCCTCAAGCCAAGGCTGTGTTTTTGCCCTGGAGCTGCCTCTGCCCTCTGTGCCTGCTGGAAAAACACGGGGGAGAGACACAGGGAGACGTTGCCCCTCACCCCCACACGGGCTGCAGCAGGGGAAGGGGGCTTCAGGCTTGTGCCCACTGGGCAGGAGCCACGGCTAGTGGGACCCTGCCTCATAATGGAGCCCTCCAAAGCACTCGCTTTCTTGTAAATAAATGTACAGGTCTGCCCACAGCCCACACCTGCCACTCCAGGGGCTGGGGAGGCCCTACTCCCACCTGTGGGGCCTGACAGTCACAGGATAAGTGAGATGAGGATGGGAAGCAGGATCTCATTTCTGGGGTAGAGGGAATGGGTCCAGGTTGTACTGTGGACAGGGACCACCTGGTACATCCTGGGCAGGGCTGTGCAGGCATAGTGCCAAGGGTTTCTGGTCTACACACCCAACAGCTCTGAGCACCCCAGGGGCTGGGGGAAAGGAAAGTGACTGACTGGATGGGTGGGGTGGATCAGCTGTCAATCAGACATGTCCTCACATCTTCAGCATCTGCCCTTATGGGTGGGATGGCCAGGCAAGGGCTGGTGGGTTCTGGTGCCCCTGTGCCCAGGGGAGCTGTAGCTGGCCCTGAAGTGGTTAAGGCTGCCAGAACCCGGGCTCCAGCTCCCGCCGCAGGCGTCCCTCCCAGCCGCTTCCTGCCGGCAGCCTTTGACCGGTTCCTGTCGGTGACCACCCCACAGGCCTGGACGCCAGCGCAGCCCCATCTGGTTTGAGTTACGCTCCACGGCGGTGACGTCTCCTTCCTGTCTGGCCCCAGGAGCTGCGCGTCGCCCCGGTCCCGGCCCTGGCCCCGGACGGCCACAGGGGATGCAGGGTCCTGCTGTGGGGTGGCCACGGGGCTTCCAGATGGACCATCAGCCCTGGACATTCCTGGCACCCTGAGCTGCTGTAGGGGATCAGTTTCTGAGCACAGCCCTGTGTGTGCATGTCTGTGGCAGAGGGGTGCACAGACACCAGCACATTCCAGGGTGGGGGACCCCTACCCCACAGCCTCGTTTGGTTTCTCCAGCCCTCTCCTTCCTATCCTGGGACCCTGCAGAGGCACACACTGGGGCGGGATGAGTGGGGCCACAGGGCTGACACCCATGGAAGTAGCTGTGATCCCATCCTATGTTCCCAGCTGACAGGGCTCATGAGCCCCTGAAGCTGCTTGGAATGGACTGGTCCCACTGGCCACGACAGCCACGTCCATCCCTTATGTGTGGGACCCTGCACGGTGCAGTCTGGATGTGCACACGTGTGTCCTCAGCATCCATCCCCGGGGCCTGGAGCAGCACACATTCCCCACGCACCCTGTTCCTGTGGCACCCACCCTGCCTGCAGAAACACGGATCCCCACAGGCAGTGCAGGGAGGGAAAGGGAGCGGGCAGACCTCCAGCACTGGCACCGGGCAGCACCGCCGGCAGCGGCAGCAGGTTCGCCCCGTGACCGGGTGCAGCAAGTCCCGGCCACGGCACGGCCCAGGATGGGAGCGGGCGAGTGGGCGGGGGATCAGGCCACCCACAGCGAGCAGGAGGGAGCCAGGGAGGAGGCAGAGCTGGGAGAACAGCGGGTCCATGACCGGCAGTCGGGGTGAGGGCGGGAAAGGGGAGCACCGGGAGAGCGCACGGCTCTGATCTGCGCTCCCAGGCAGTGCAGGCTGTGCAGGACAGCAGTGCCCATCCCTAGCGGCTGCTGCAGTTTGGGGGGACAGTGGGATGCGCCACACTGCTCCCAGCACAGGGACCCCGTCCCGGGCACAGCGTGGGGCCGGGGCCGTGTGTTCCCAGCCCGGGCGGGCGATGGGCCCGGCCACGCTGCGTGGGAACCAGACGGCCCCTGGGCACGGCTGCGGCGCTCGCTTCCTCCCGCGCCCCCGGGGACCGTGCAAAGGAGGGGGCTGAGGTCAGCCGCGCTCGCCGCCGGCCGCTCCGGAGACGCCAGCATGATGTAGGCACTCAAATATTGTTTTCCACTGGGTAAGGGAAAAAAAAGGGAGAAAAGAGAGGCCCAGGGTTGAGTGGCGGTCCCCGATGATGAAGGGCGGCCCCCCCTGCCCGGCCCAGGGCTGGGACACAGCCATGGCCCAGCAGCAGCCATCTGGGGGCTGATAACAGAGCTGACGCGGCCGCGGTGCTCCCGGTCCCCGAGTGACGGCAGCGTTCCTGCATGCCCACACCGCCCCCGCAGAGACCCCCGAGACTGGCCAAACCGAAGCCCCCCTCGCCTTGGGGAGCTGGGGGAACTTTGATACAAATTTGGTCCCCACATCAGCACGGAGAGCCCCTGCCATCCCTGTGTCTATCCATGTGTCTATCCGGGCTGTGCCATGGGGTCTGGGTGTTGCTGCTCCTGGGGTTGGCAGGATGAGGGGCGCAAGCACAGCCCCTCACTTTGCCAGCATCACTCTGGCCCCACTCCAGTGCTCAGAGGCGCTGACTCGGGTGTCCCAGTGCTGTGTGGAAAGGGGCTGGTGGCCAGGTCCCATCCTGGGGCTGTGTGGGGACCCTGCCCACTCCAGTGTCCCCCAGCCTTGCCAGTTGGGGCATATCCCTGTGCCCAGCCCAGTGTCAACAGTGGTGACTCAGCTGGTGCCTCTTCACTGGCAGCCACCCTGCATGATTCAGGTCAGAGGAATCCACTTTCCTGGCTGTTCCCATCAAAGCTGCAGCCCCTGGCACAGCCCATCTTTGGGGCTGCCCTGGTCTCGGAGTGTGCAGGGACTAGTTGGAATCCCAGCCAGGCACTGACACAGCCACAAGCAAGGACAGAGAGGGGAGGGAGCCCTGTCCCCCCACAGCAGAGCCTCCACACTGTGCCACAACCCCTGGTGCCTCCCTGCAGTCTGTCTGGAGCAACACGGGTCCGTTTGCAGGGCCACACACTGAGGCTGGTGCCACTTGTGCCACGTGTGACATCCTGTGCAAAACCAGGAACTTGGAGGGGTCCCAGGCACAGGGAGGTGACAGTGGGGCTCCACTGGGCAACAACTTCTGCTGCAGCACATCCCCCTGATCCCCGGGGACAAAGTCCCCTCGCACTACAATGGGGTGGTGCCTCAGGGGCTCCTGGCCCCACATTGTGGCAGGACCTTATCCCCAGCATCTCCCTGGGACACAAGACCTGGGCGTAGGTGCCCTGACCCAGGCCATGTCCCGACCCCACATGGCCTCACCATCCAGTCAGTGATCACTGATGGAGGGACTGGTGGGGGTGGAGGCTGTGCCAGGTGGCCTTGGGCACGTGTGTCCCTCAGCCAGCACCTGAGCTGTGGCTGAGGGTCCCCAGCTTGCCCCTGCCCACTGCCCACCTCGAACGGGGCACAGAGACCACAGAGGCAGCGTTGGGGAATGTGCTTTATTAGGTGCTGGGTTGTCCCAGGCTGGGGAATCCCTCACTCGAAGAAGAACATGCCGGGTGTCCGGTAGAGGCAGGGGGGCAGCCCCAGGGGGTAGCCATTACCCCCCTGCAGTGGGATCGTGGTCCCCGGCCCCCATGGCTCCTTCTGCTCACCTGCCCGTGGCCCCATGGCCCCGAAGGGTGGCTGGCGGGGGGCAGTGGAGGCCGGGGGGGCTGCGGCCAGGAGATGCTCCAGAGCTGTGCTGCAGGGCCGCTCCTTCATGCAGAAGCTCAGCGCCTGCACCCGGCACTGGTAGCTGCTGCCCAGCGCCTCGGGGCCCGGCCGGCTGAAGGAGCCGAACATGGGCAGGTGGGGCTGCGTGTAGCCCTCTCCCTCCAGGAAGCAGGATGGGGGGGGCTTGCCCGTGCCGAGGAGGTTGCCAGGGAATGCAGGTGGCACCTGCCCGAATGGCTGACAGGGCCCCAAACCAGGAGGGGCGGCCAGTTCCTTGCCCTCCAGCTGCTCTGGGGGCGGGTCTGGGGTGGCCGGCGAGTCCTGCGGGGGGTCCCTGTGCTGGGTGGGCAGCAGGGCGGGCAGCAGGGCAGGGTGCTGGTGCTGGGCCGGGCGCTCGCCGGGCAACGGGTACTGACCTGGCCGGGGCAGCTGCAGCGCTGCCGGGAGCCCCCCGAAGACAGTCTCCTTGGGAGGGCGGCTCTCGGGGGCCGTGAAGAACGGCCCCTTGGGCTGTGCCGTGTCCTGTGGGTACAGGCAGGGCTGCCTGGCCTTGGGCGGGTGACGCCGGGCACAGGGCTCAGCGCACCTCGGCACCCCGGCACCCTCAGACAGAGCGGCAGGGCTCGGCAGGCGTCCTGCAGCTGACGGCGAGGTGTAGCTCCCCTCTGCCTTCCCCTTCTCTGGCAGTGGAGCAGCGGGCAGCCCTCGTGCCTGCTGTCTGGGGGTCTTCCCGCGCCCCTCGTCTCCCTCAGTGCCCGGTGCATCCCGGAGGCCCCTCTTCCTGGTGAAGCGCCGGCGGCGCCGCAAGAAGCTGCCGTTCTCAAACATGTTGTAGCAGTCGGGGTCGAGGGTCCAGTAGTTGCCCTTTCCCGGCTTCTTGTCATCACGGGGCACCTTGACGAAGCACTCGTTGAGGGAGAGATTGTGGCGGATGCTGTTCTGCCAGCCCTGCTTGTTCTCGCGGTAGAAGGTGAAGCGGCCCATGATGTAGCGGTAGATACCGCTGAGGGTGATGCGCTGCTCGGGCGCGCTCTGGATGGCCATGGTGATGAGGGCGATGTAGCTGTAGGGTGGCTTGGTGGCCTCAGCGCTGGGGAAGGCGCCGCCGGCCGGCTCAGGGGCCGGTGGGCTGCGCAGCGTCGCCTCGCCGACGGGGAGGTCCGGCTGCATCCTCCCGGCCGGCCCCCGCCGTTGCAGCTGTGCCGCGGATCCCGCTCTGCCGCACGGCCCCAGCACGGCCCGTTAAAACCCGCCGGACGGCGAGGGGGCNTCCCCAAGGCAGAGGCGGGCACAGCCCCCGGCTTCCCCAGCCCCTTTTTCCACGGAAGCTTCCCACGACCTGGTTGTCATCCTGCCCTGCTCACGGTGAGCAGCCGGGCTCCGGCTGGGGCTGGAGTGAGGCTGAGTGAGGGACGGCTGCCCTGCCAGTGCTGCCTGCCCTCAGATGCCCGTCTGCCCCCTGCCCACCCCAGTGCCTCAGCCCCTGCCCCCAGCCTGGGCTTGTGCTGGATCCTGTGCCAGGTCTCTGTTGTGCCAGGTCCCTGCACTGTTCCCAAAACTTTGGCTGCAGCACAGGCCCCAGGAGCCCCATCGCACTACTCATCAGTGTAAACTGAGGCACAGGTAGTGACTGCCTTTGGGACAGCCTTCTCTGTTGCCAGGTCAGCAGAGCAGCTAACAGACACCTCGTTGCTGCCTTCACCCCTGCCAAGGGGCTGGGACAAGGGGCAGGACAGGTCTGGAGCCAGTGCTGGGGCAGGGAGGTGTCTCACGCTGTTTCCCTGTGGCTGGGACTGAACTGGCTTTGCCCACATGAGGCTCTGTCTGGATTCAGCTTCCCCAGCCACCTGTGCCTCGCTTGGACCAGCACCAGCCCCCCACACCAGAGCCACCCCCCAACACTGATATGAAAACACAACCTTTATTTCTAAGGTTTGCAATGGCGAGTCCTGGCAGCACAAGGTGCAAGGATAGAGCCAGGTCTGCCCTGGCTTGCTGAACAGGCACGCAACAAATCCCCCCTAGGGGGACTCCTGAGGCATAAATACAGCAATCTCAGGGGCAGCAGCACCTGCCCACCCCAGCTAACATCTGTCCTTGTCTGGTCCCGCACACTGAGCACCCTGAGCACACTGCCTTGGGACACACCGCTGGAGTGGGGCCATGGGGCTCAGAGCCTCCCACTCTGACACTTTATGGCAACTGGGCTCTCCTCTCCCACTCGGTTCAGGGCTGGCAGAGCTGTTTGACGACATGGAGAATGTGGCTGGAGGTGCCAGGGGCACAGGGCTGGGGGGAATTGGAGAGCAGTGTCGGCCTCAAGCGCTGGGCATGATGGAAGAGCTCCCGTGCGAACACAGGCTCCACCTGCAGAGGCACAGAACGAAAGAGGATGGGCACAGGTCCATGTCCCTGCCCTGTGCCCAGCTCGGGGGCTGCCAGCCCCAGTGGGTACTCACATGAGCCATGATGAGCTTCTGGAGGGGGTGCCCAGCCGTGGTGGGGTATTCCTCCCCGAAGCACAGGTAGATCTGGTACTGAGGCATGAGCTGCCCGTTGCTCAGGTACTCCCGCACCTCTGCAAGACACCAAACCTGTCAGGCCCCATCAGCCACACCAGGGCAGCACCTGCCCCTCTTCCTGAGGGGAGTGGCATCTCCAGGGACTTACGCTGTATGTATTGCTGTGTGTCCAGCAGCTTGTAAGTCTTCTCCCTCTCCAGCTTGTTGGGCCAGTTCTTGTGTGGGGCCAGTGGCCCATTCCAGTACACCCTGCCCTGGCACTGGCGCTTCATGAAGACCCCCTCAGGCGCTACCCACAGCAACACCCCACGCTCCAGGTGGGGCAAAAGCCGCTCCAGCACGTCGGTCATGCAGGCCACGTGGCCATGGCCACTGAGCACCTGTGGTGGGGGGAATTTTATCTGCTCCATGCAGGAGGGGCCGTAGAGGTGCTCGCTGTTGGCCGGCATGGCACTGGTGGTGATGCGGCAGCCCTCGGCCGTGCGGGTGGTCACTTCCTTCACCAGCACATCGCAGTAGTACAGGCGGATGTGGAGCCAGCAGTCTGGAGCAAAGGGAGGGTCAGCTCATGGGCAGTCTGGGCTGGTGGGGCCACCCAGGGCATTGCTTGCAGCATGGCTCCTACCTGAATTGTTGACGTCCTCTACAGGGAGGTAGGAGTGGGGTCGAGGAAGAAACTGGTCACAGGTCAGGTTCCAGCCATAGAAAACTCCCCTCACATGGCACCCTGGACCAGGGCAGAGATGAGGTGGGAAAAGGACATGGACAGTTACCCCAAGGGCTCCCAGGCATTCTCCTGACCCAAGCCCCTGGGCCCACACTTCCCACTGAGTTTGCTCATTATTGTGCCTCATCATATCCCCTAAGGGCATGGCTTTGGTGGGGTAGAGTGGGAATCCTCAGCCCCTACCTCAATCCCCACAGGTGTTGCCTGCACAAGCAACAGGAGAGCAGGATCCTGGCAGAAGCATGTGCTCCCTGCCCCCAGCCCCATCCCACCAAGAGGGCGCCTCCTCACCTCGCTCTGTAGGGTGGCCAGAGAGCCAGGGCTGTGGTGACACGTAGGCACTCTCCAGCACATCCTTGTGACTTTTCTGACTTTCCTCCTTCTTTGGACTCCATGCAGTGCTGCCCTGGGGGTAGGAATAGCTTTGGTGAGGGCTGAGCTGGCAGCGGAGGATCCTGAGCCAGCTCCAGCCTCTACCATGGACCCCACAAACCACCAGATCCCCTGCCTGGGTCTGGCAGTGTGTGGCACAGGGGACCCTCTCTGATGCCCCGTGGGACAAATGCAGGCAGTGTGCAAGCGAGGGAGCAGCTGATGGGTGAGGGGGGGGATTTGAGGGTCGCACCTTCTCCCCTGCCTGGACGGCACAGGGCAGGCTCACCTGCTGGTCCTCACTGCCTGGGGACTGTGTGTCACTGTCCTCTGCAGAGAGCAAGAAAGAACAGATGAACCCCTGGCAAACGGCAGAAACAGCCCCAGGGAAGACAGCTGGCCGTCTGGGACACCCAGAGAGGAAGAAGAGAGGGGAGGAAGGGTAATGTCTGTGGGGCACGGGGCTTGTACAAGCATGGTTCAGGTATCAACCCCAAATCTGGCACAGGAGGGACAGCAGGGACGTACCTGCCTCACAGGCTCTGTCTGTCACGATCTGGTACACCTTGTAAGGCTCGGAGATGTCCAGCTGGCTCCGCTCAGGCACCTCCTGGAAATCGGTGCTCTTGTTGAGGGCACAGCGCAGCCGCGTCTTCCAGGTGGAGGGGTCAGCCTTGTCCGTCCCTTCGTGGTACTTCCCCTTGTAGACGGCCCAAGCCTGAGGGACAGAGGGTGCCCTGTGCTGTGGGGGTTGCCACAACCCGACCCCCGGCGCGGCTGTCCAAGGGGGTCCAGCGGTGTGGGGGGGCAGTGGGGAACCGGGGCTGTGTGTCCCGGGGGAGTGCGGGGTCGCAGGGGAGCACACGGAGCTGGGCAGCCGGGAGCCCCAGGAGCGTGCACGGAGCTGAGCTGGTGTGCCAGGCGTGTGCATGGAGCCAAGTCCTAGTGCTGCGCACAGCGCCGGGTAATGGAGAGCCCTGGAGGCGCACATGGAGCTCGGCTGCACAGAGCTGCGTGAGCGATTCCGGGGTGCGCACGGAGCTGGGCAGTGGAGACTCTCGGGCAATGGGCAGCCCCGGGAGTGCACACGGAGCCCGGGGGCCAGTCCCAGGGACGCTCCCAGGGCCGGGTGGGGACCGCGGGGAGCCGGGGGTACCTTGAAGAGCGCAGCATCCTCCTGTTGCCGGTAATCCTGCTTGGCCGCGTGCTTCCAGGGGATGCGGAAGAGCGTTCGCTGCCGGTTCTCCCAGCGCAGCCCCGGGTACCGGCCGCTGTCGATCTGCGCGATCAGCCACTCCTTCAGCCGCATGGGCGCCCCCAGCTCCGCCATCGCGGCACGGCGGCGAAACCGAAAGCGGCTCCGGCTTTCGCTTTCCCTTTCCTGACCCGCGCCACAGGTTCTGGCTGCCCCAAGGTGGAGGGAGGGGAACGGGTCTTATTTTTTTTTCTCTGCTCCACTTTTACCCACGCGGCAGCGTCAGACGTCCCTGTTCAGGAAAAAGTGATGTCGTAATTGAAGGTTACAGCAATGGGAAGAGCTGGAGCTGGTGCTTCCGGGAGGGACCCCCAAAAAAGGCACCTCCGAGGTTTCAGACCCTCACAGTGTGTGCACCCATGTACAGCAGTGGTGCCTTTAGGCTCTTCCCCTTGTTCATTGGCTGCTGAGGAGGCTCTGGGTGATTGACCCCCATCCCGGGAAGTGCCCTTTATTAGGCAAAGGGTGGGCACCTATTCCCGGCTCTTGCCTGGGGCTCCAGCCTTTTCCTGCCGGGCAGAACACAATGTGCAGTTCGCACTGGTAATTTACATACCGAGATACCTGCACCAGGTGTATTTCTCAACACAGGCACCCTGCCCTCGCGGGACAGGGGCAAGCACATTGCATCCACGGGAGAGGGAACAAGGCACCAGAAGGCACACGGAACTCTCCTGCACCCCTCCCAAATGCTTCCCCTAAAACTGTCAGGTCTCTCACATGTTCCCCGAAGGGGACAAGGGACCCTACTCCCTTTACTTCCTGCTTTAGGGATCCAGCCGGACAGGTTCCAGCTCCAGGGGCCGCGTCCTCCCGTGGGACCAGCTGCTCACTGCATGGGTGTGGGGAGCTGCAGGGAGCTGCGGGAAGAGCGCGGGCTTTCCAGGGTGGTGTGAACAGTCACATGTCCCCATCTCTGCTCTGCTTTAATGCTCACGTCTGCCTCGTGGAGCTCTGGATGCTGAGTCGAACGGGAAACGGGTGGGAAGGGCGGATGAGCTGTGCCAAGGGCTGCCGGGACCGGGGTGGGACACATCCTGCACCAGCTCCCCACTGGCCCCCAGCAGGGCACGGGTTCGGTCACTGGGCCACCCTGAGGTGACACTGATGTTGGTTTCTCCATCACTACTGCAGAGTCTCATGTCACTGTGCAGGGAAACCCTACTCCTCTGCCTGGCTGCTGCCCTCCAAGTCTCCTTTTGCAGTCCCCCAGGTCTCCTTTCCTGCTCTGAGTCAGAAAAAGTCACCTTTGGCCAAGAGGAGAAGCAAAGTTCCTGAGAGCTACTGGGGCTGCAGAGTCTCCAAATGAATAATCAGTGGCAGAGAGCCCAGTCCTGGGCTTTCTCAGACGATGTGAGGACAGGGCACAGCCACGTGGCTCAGAGGGCACATGGGGCCACACAGGGAGTACCAGCAAGCCTCACTGGCGGGGGTTTTCTTTCCTTATTGAGCCTGTCTGGGACCCCTTTGTTGCAAAGTGAAGCCCAGGCACCACCTGTGCCCCCCATCTGGGTGAGCTGCAGGGCCATGTTCTGGGAAAAGGGCCTGGGAACTGACTGACAGAGAATCCACATCTCCCCTTTGTGCTTTGGGAAGCAGAGCAATGGCAAGGAGTGACTGCACAGCCTCGCAGTGACTTGCACTGATTACATCCAAGGCCAGGAGATAATCGCAGCTGCCGGCTCGTTTGTCAGCCCCAGCCCGCCGGGATAAGTTTTATCGGCCAGCCTTTTATCGGCCGGCCGGGGATTTCATGTGGTGTGGCAGCCGCCTGGTGACGCAGGACCCGGGGGATCTAATTACCCGGCCATCAGCGAGGACGCCCAGGAGCCGGATTCCCCTCTGTAGTCCTCACCGCGCTTCTCCCTTCCCAGGGAAGCTGAAGCTGCTTAACCCTTAAACTTTTCATGCCAAAATGAGCTTCAAAAGGGAGTCAAACATTAACTCATAGATAACCCTGCCCTTGTCCGGGTTTTTCCAAGCTGTGTAAACCAGATATGCCTAAATAAATACATTTTGCTGCGCTGTGGAGCTGAGCTGGAGGGGCCAGGGCCTTGTGTGGTTTACAGTGGGAACAGGGGAATCCCTGGGTATAAACATCTTGGCATGAGGTGTCCCAGTGTGGGAGGGTGCAGCTGTGCATGGGGCACACACACATCCCTGATGCAGGGTCCTAGGCTGCAGGGCTTCCACCCTGCTGGGTACTGAGGACGCCAAAGGCTGCTGGAGAGCCTGGCCTGGGGAAAAGGGAGTGGGTAGAGGAGCCTGGAAGGAACTGGGAGGAGAGTGGGATCCCACAGTGGGATGGTGCAGGAGCAGTGAAGGGTGATGCACCCCTGGTTATTCCGTTCACTCAGTATCTGCTCAGAGAGGGTGGAGCTCCCAGTCTGCCTGGGTCACCCCAAGGAGCACCCTGCCCAGCAGGCAGATGCTGGCACCAGGAAGGAACTCTGGTCTTGAAGCTTTGTCTCCTGGGGGACCCCTTCCCCCTAGGAGAGGTGGGGCAGGGATGAGGGGGACCCCAGAAACATGCTCTGAGTCCCAACAGGGACAATGCTGATAAGCCAGTTGAGCATCCTCAGAATTTTTCCCACCTGGGACTCTGCTCCAGGAAAAGGTGTAAATGGGACAGGTCTGGGGCTTGTGATACTCAGCTGGTGCCAGGCTTCCAGTACTCCCAGCAGCTGGAGCCAGCAGAGTCCTGGACCTGGTGCTCCTGGATTCAGTGAGTGGAGAGGCTACAGTGAAACAGACTCCAGGTGAGCTCCCACCTGCTGCTCCCAACCTCTCCTGGAGCAGAGCTTGTCCCCAGAGAGCCCTGCTTGGCACTCACATTTCTGGTCTCCCTTGTTGACTTCCCACAAGGCAGCAGGGTGACCCCTGTCCAGACATGCCAGTGTCGCCAGCCCACTCCTGAGAGTGGCCTGCAGCAGCTCCAGACTGATGATCACCATGCTGGGACCTTCCCCCTTGGCATCCCCGGCCATCACAGGAGAGTCAGACCACAGAGAAGGGTATTTATTACTGGGGGACAATAGAAAGTCTTTAAGCAAAATGGCTTAAGGCTCTGCTCTAGTGAGGTCTGGCCAGGTTAAATGCTTGGTTCCCACCTGTTACAGATTGTGCCCTGGGATAGGTGGGAATGGGGTGCAATGGATTCCTAAAGCTACAGTGCTTGTGCTTGGCCAGTCTGGAGCTGGACCCTTGCCTGGGAGCCTGTGTGGTGGCATTACCTGCTGGCACACTGGTGTGTCCCTGCTCCGCAGCCACCTGGATGCTGGGAGCTTGTGCTGCTGGTGGGAAAACCGCTCGGAGGGGAGCACCGGCTCTCCCGTGCACCCTGCGGCCATGCAGTGGGTACCCAAGTGCTAAAGCTGCTGCTGGCAACACCTGGGTACTGGCCTGTGGCAGAAGAGACCCCCCCTGTAATTCTGCCCCAAGCAGGAGCCTGCAGTGACCCAGGGGCAGAGACCTGTGTCCCCAGCACACTGGATGTGAAGAAGATGAGCCCAGCACGTGCTGCAAAGCCCAACAGCGTCCACGAAACCCGCCCAGACAGAGGGCGGCACATTCCCACCCCAGAAGAGAAGGAGCTGGGCTTTGTACGGGTTCCAGCCCAGTGCTCCCTGTCCCACTGTGTTGCATCTCCTTCATCTCTCCCAGGCTGTTGGGTGATGCTCACTGCTCTCCCTTGGCTTGGATCACTTCAGACAAGCCGGGATGCAGGAGAACGTCCTCTTCACCCGCAGCAGGAAGGGACTTGTGCTCCTCATGTCTCTGGCTCTGGGGACCAGTCCTTGCACAGCTCCCTCTGTCCTGGATGTTCCTTCTCTCCCTACTGGCAGCAAGGCCTTTATTTCTTCCTCGTCATTGAAAGGGGATGTCCCATACCTCTGCTTCAGGTGCCTGCGGACCTGGAGAAGGAGCGAGAAGTAAAATATAGTGCTGGTTTACAAGGGCAGGTCCAAACCTGTCAGCAAGGGGAGCAGGGAAGAAACAGAGTCCCCTCAGGATATGTCCTTGCTCTGAGACCCGTGGCAGGCTCAGCCATGGAGCAGGGCACGGGTGGCAGAGGCTTGTCCCACCTTGCGGGCTGCACTGCCGCTGAACTCAGACAGCTGCTGCCTGAAGCCGGGGTTGGGGTTGGCGACGGGCCGGATGGTTCGGATGGCATCCAGCACCTCCTGGCAGCTCAGCTCCGTGACAACCATGACGTAGGCAACGACCACGGTGGTACTGCGGGAGATGCCAGCGAGGCTGGCAAGGGAAGGTACAGAAGGGCTGGTGTTAGTGGCACACTCTGACCCCACGCTTGCTTCTTCCTCCACCCCTGTCCCTCAAATATTTCAGTTCTTCTCCAAGGACTTGCTCTCCCGGAGGCCTGAGACCTTCCAAGGTCCTGGCCATCAGTGCCTATAAATACCCATTCCCCTACAGGGAATGGGAGCAGCAGCCACTGCCTGGCTGCCTGCCCCAAACCCCGTTCATCCCGCACACTCAGCTGCAGCAAAAAGCTGCCCCAGCTCCGGGACTGCCTGGATCCCGCTGGGTTTGAGTCATAAGCCACAGCCAAGGGTGGATCCTGGGTGGGTCCATTGGCACAGAGCCCTCTGGCACAGGCTGGCTTTGATCAGGGGTTGCAGCTAAAGTGAGGGGCTGGGGGCTGTATCTGCTGAGCTGGGGGGACACAGCAGCTGAGGGGCACAGGGGAAGAAGTATTACCAGTGGACGAGGCAGTTCCCTCCATGCAGGCGACACTGATGGATAAAACTGATGCATTCCTTGAAGTGCCTCTTGCTAGCAGGAAAAATAAACCAGACAGAGTAAGAAGTTCAGGGGTGGAAGAGCATTTTTAGCTTCAGGCAGAACAGCCGTGCATGTTTGAGTTGTTTTAGGGAATCTGCCAGCCACTGCTGAGACCTGAGCAGCTCAGTGCTGTTTATTCCCAAGGAAAGGTGGATTTGCCAGCTCATTCTGTGCTGGAGACACAGAAGGGGACACTGTGCTGGGGATGCACGGGGCTGCCCTGTGACTTGTGTGACTCATGCTGGGGCAGTGGGAGCTGGCTGCTTGAATCTCCAGCCACGCCTGTGCCCTTGGCTGGCTCCACACCCTTTATGTGCTCTCCCCTCTCCAGACACTTCCTGGGGGGATGCTTACTGCTCATCTCCATGGGTGCTGCAGAGTGGCTGCCCCTCACCTCACCCAGGGCTCATACCCTCACAGCAGTCACTGAACTGGGATGCTGTTGGGGTCCAGGGGTGGTCCCCTGAACTGTGGCATCACATCTCCAGCCTGTGGGTCGTTGTGCTTGAAAAGCTGGAGGCAGCACATGGAGGGCTTGGGAAACAGTGACCCTCACCTCTGGTCACCCTCCCATCTCTCTGCATGTCCCCAGCCTCCCCAGGGTACTCACATGTTGGCTTCAGGGGTGTCAGGCAGGGGGATGCGGAGGTAGGTAATGTCCTGGAAGACAGAATAGGAAGAGAAGCTCAGGCACTGCAGCCAGGGTGTCAAACATGGTCAGAGTGGGGCTGGCAGTGCCATTACTCCTCACCCACAGCTGCCTACAGGGTTTTGCTTCCCCACACAGCATCCCCTTGCATGGGGATGGGGCCACACTCTCCCTGGGGTGAAGGGCAGGGCAAGGGGACACCAGTAACTCGTGGGAGGGGATGAGAAACAAGAGTCTGGAGAACTGGAAATTGTTTCCTGTCAGTGTTCAAGGCCGGGTTATAGTCACAAGACAGCCAGTTTCCCATGCCGGGGGGCCGCCCAGCTCCTCTGGGATCCAGGGAGAGGTGTACGTGCCATGGGATGCTCAGAGGGGGAAGGAAGATGCAGCCTGAAAGGAGCTGCAGGAGTCTACGGTTGACATCTGGTGCAGGACCCTACCTTCAGCAAGGGCTGGGGGGATTCATGGATTGAAACAATGTGGGTGATCTTGTTCCGGCTTAGCTGCTCCAGGTCTTTGGCATCTAAAGGATAAAACTAGATATCAACATGTATTCATTTCCTACCCTTCTCTTCCCACAGCATTCCCACCCTGCTTGTGCAGCCAGCCAGCACACAGAGCCTTGCTCCAACAGATCGACTGCATCCCACCCCCACATGCAGCAGTGCAGACATGGGCAAACATGGAAACCTGGAATGCCAATCCCATGATCCCAAACCAGAGGCTTCTCCTGATCCCTTCTCCTTGCTGCTCATGCTGTTTGAACCATTCACACCTGCACAGAAACACTCTGGGTCAGCAGGCAGTGTCCCTCCTGCCTGTACTTGTCCCCACTTTGGGAGGAGACATGTGCCCTGCCCACACCTCCTTGAGCAGACACATATGTAGCACCGGGGCTTGCTGCAGCCTGAGAGAACTGCTTTGTCTTGCTTTATCTTGTGAACTATGGAAGTGGAGCTACAGCAATTTATATAAACTCTGATTTTCTGTAGAAAACACCTGAGCAGTGACCTGCTGCTCTCTGGTCTGTTCTCTCTGCTGTGTGGACAGAAATGTGGTGTCCTTGGCTGTTTGAAGCAGTGCCCTGCCTCTCACCAATGCTTCAGCATTCTGGATGTGATCCTGGCCTCTGATCCAGCACAGCAGTTGTTGCACAGGAAGGGGAGCGTGCTTGTCTTGCTGAGCAGCTCCCAAGTGTCTCCCTTTCATGCCACAACCAGCAGATGCAGCAAGTGTGGCCAGAGAGGAGGGGAAACATTTCCCCATCTCATTCTCTTGGGTTTCTAAACTTTCACGTAGTGTAAAACCTTGGCTCAGGAATCCAGCCCAGGATGTGCTAACGGCATGATGTGAATTTTAATAGGAGTGAGTCTCAAGGGAGATGCTCTGCAGGGAAGCTGCAATCTGTGTGGGGAGGGAGATGGGGGACCTTGTGGGGACTCACACATTTGCCACCTTCCCATCCACCTCGGCAGGCAGTGACAGCAAGTGGTGACACTGGAATCAAGGCTTACCAGTGCTGGAAAAGCTTCCAGTTGGAGGAAATGTCTCTGTGAGCTTAATGTTGCAGGCCTAGAATCTTGTCACCCTGGATTGCCTGGCACAGTGATGAGGAGTGTTTGGATGGCATCAGGCCTAGGCCCCACAGCAGAGGCTCCTCACAGGATGAACTCCATTCACCCCCCTGATGAACCTGCCAGCTGCGTGCCCTTGTCCCTCTGCTCCCAGCAAGCCACAGCCCCTCCAGCCCAACCTGAAGTGCTCCACGGGGCACAGGGAGAACAGGGCTGCCACTCCAGTGACATTTCCTTAGCAAATCACACCAGTGGTTTTAAACTTCTGCAGCACTTACAGCAGGAATCGAGCTGGCAAAGAAGCCATCAAGGGAGGCAGGAGTACTCATAAATGCTGTTTTGTCATAGCAGATGCCAACACTTGGTCATTAACTGTCCCCTGACAATGAAAACTCCTTAAAATAGTGAGTTGGTGTGAGAAGGGGTGACTCTGCTCTGGGAAATTCCCTCCTGAGGATGGGCAATCCCTTCTGGCCACTTCTACAGTTGCAAAACTGGGGAGCATTACCCTGAAGTGCCCTGCTCCCTTGCACCTGTGTGGCACCACCAGCTCCTCTGCTCCTGGCACAGGATCCCTATTTCCTCCTTGGCTCCTTTCCCCCATGTATCCCAAGAGCTCAGGGCAGCTGTTAAATAAGGAAACCATGCAAAGGCAGGGGTCTCTGCCTTGCCTTTCCCACAGTGTCTTCACTCCCATGACTGCCAACCCAAACTGGTGACAGAGCACAGCAGGCTGTGGGTGCAGGCAGAGCACTGGGCACAGGCAGGGTGGTGGGTGCAGGCAGGATGTCAGGCAGCATTTGCAGGCTGGGAGACACCAGCTCAAGCAAGCCCCACTCCCCAGCTGGAGAATATCTCTGCAGCAGCTGGGTTCCACTTACCAACAAAGTTCCCAAGGTAGAGGCCAGGAAGGATCTGTGGGACACAAAGGGAAGTGGCAGTGTGAGCAGAGACCTTGTGCTGTGGTACCCACTCTGCTGGGACCCACTGGGAATCAGTGACCTTGGCTGGAAGGGCCAAAGCTCTGGCACTGACACGACCATCGCCAGCCCTGGGGTAGGAACAGTGCTGGGGCAGCTGGACCTGTGCATTCCCAGGGCTGCCACTGCCCTGGCATCCAAGATGTGGGGCTGGATGTAGCCCTGGCACCTGCATTCTCATGGGTGCTGGGAGCCCGACATGGCTTTTTTATTGCTCCTCTTGTTTATCATCAATTAGTCCTCTGTTGGGGTTTATTACCTGAGCTCAGCAAGTCGCAAACACCTTTGTACAGCCTTGGACTGTACCCGTGACCTGTGGAAGCCCTGCTGCTCAAGGGATGGCAAAGCAACAGGCACAGAGAAGCTTGTAGGGGTTGTAGCTGTCCCCCTCCCAGCCCTGAGCTCTGCTCCCCTCACTCTGCACTGCAGGAAGCCCATTTCTCACAGCCCAGGCACAGATTGCTCTGGACACCATGCTTTCAGCTCATTTCCCCTGGGAAATTCCACTTCTCACGATGAAAAGATAATTACTTGACAAGGCCTCTGTTAACAGCACTGCAGATGCAGAAGGAGGACACCTTGCAAACCTTGTCAGACAGAGCTCTTTTATATTCTCCCTCACTCACAGCCTGGGCAGTGAGTTCAATCCTGTATCCAGCCAGTTCTCTGCCAGTTTCTCCCTGCAGCAATATTTGGTGTCCAGGGCAGGTGGAGGTGATTTTCACCAGCACAGCTGGACTCACACTTGTCTCACTACTCACATTTGGAAACGTTTTTCTCGACTGAACAGCTTAAAGAAGGGTGTTTTTTTGTGATTCCTGCGATTTTAGATCAATTTCCTATCGACGGGGTGCCTTTAACTCGCAGCTGCGGCACTGAGAGGAGCGGGTGAGAGAGCGCCAGTTAGCAAGGGCAGCTCCCAAGGGCAGGACACTGAACCATGAATAAACAGCATGTGCCTGTCCCCAGCACCCTGCTGACCCACTCCTCAGAGGAGAAAACAGGGCAGCACATAAATAAAATAGCGACCATCCCCTCTGCCCGTGATGCCGTGTGCCCCCCACGCACAGCCCAGCCCCGCTGAGCAGGGGGTGTGGGACCACCAGGCTCGAGGTCATACAGGGCTCCCAGCGTGTGCTTGTTCCTTGGGATTAAAGGTGTTGGGAAAAGTTCCCCCCTTCCTTGAAGGAACTCGCTGTGACGCCTGCCCTCCACCCGCCCCCCTGGGCAGGTGTCAGCCGTCCCAGCGCAGTGTCCCTGCCTGTTTCACCTCCGGTGTTGCTCTGCCGGCAGAGAAACAAACAAACAAACAAACCAAGAGCCGAGCCCTGTGCCGGACCCGGTGCCGGCAGGTGAAACACCACTTGGCACGGCAGAGGCAGCCGCCAGGTAAGGGTCTCCCACCACCGGCACCGGACGAGCCGCCCGGGCATGGCCGAACTGCAGAGCAGCCGCCCCAGCGCTCCCCGTTACCTGGCTCATGCCGTTCCCCATGGCCGACGGCGGGCGCCGGGGGTGGGGACGGGGCGCGGGTGTCCTTGTCCCCAATGCTGCCGTCCTCCCCGTCCCCGGGCGCAGCTGCCGTCCCCGCTGCCTGGTCGGGTTCTCGTCATGAAGAGCTTGGCTCCCCCGGGATCGCTGCTCGCTCCCAGCGCGGCGAGGCCGGGCCGGTGGCTGTGCCGGGCCAGAGCGGACCGCGGCCGCCGTCCTCCGCGGCTCCTGCCGAGGCCCTTCCCCGGCTGCTCCGGCGCTGCCGCGCACGGGCTGCTGCCTGGCCGGGAGCAGACAAAGGAGGAGAAACTCCCCCCCTGCGCCGTGGCGTGGGAGCACGGGGCCGCGCTGGCTGCTGCCTGTCGCCGCTGCCCGCGGCCGCACAAGGCTGCACTGTTGGGAGAAGAACAAAACCTTTGTCCTGCTCCATCAAGGAAGGTCTGTGCGGCCACGCGGCGAAGCGCCCGGCAGCGTGCCCACCCCTGCCCACGCCGTGCCCACCCCTGCATGCACCATACCTATCCCTGCCCTGCCCGCAGCGTGCCCACCCCTGCTCGCACTGTACCCACCC
>VYXD01005846.1:142918-154530 GCA_013397195.1 Hylia prasina
TCCCGGGGGCCGGGACAGGGCGGGGGGATCAGGCCGGGGCCGGAGGGGCGTGTGGGGGTGCGGGTGCCGAGAGCGCCCCCTGGCGCGCAGCCGCGCCGTTGCCATGGGGACGGGCGCGCGCTCCGGCCCCTCACAGGCGGGCGGGGGTCGGGGGGCGCGGCCCGGCTCCGAGCGGGGCCCGGAGGGTTCCCGGTGGGCTCCTGGTGGGCTCCCGGAGGGTTCCCGGCTCTGTACCCCAATTCCTGCGCATCCCTGGAGCAGCATGTTAAGCCCCACACGCTCCGTGTGCAGGTGAGGGGAAGGTTGCTCCTCACTCTCCAAGCCTTCCACCGTGTATGGGGAGTATGGTTGGTGTCTGTGGGCAGGTTTAGATGCTACAAGTATAGAATGAGGTTAGAAAACAGTTCTGAGATCATGAGGTCCAACTTATGACTGAACACCACCTTGTCAACCAGACCAGGACACTGGGTGCCACTCCAGTCTTTCCTTAAATACCTCCAGGGATGATGATCCTACCACCTCCCTGGGCAGCCCATTCCAGTGTATAAACACCTACAGCCCTGTCCTCTCCTGGGCGATGTCTCCTGCATCACACTGGCTGAGCAGGACGTGATCCCACTGGGAGCCTTAGCCCTCACCAGGCAAGGCATTTGAGCAGCCTGGTCTAGTGGAAGGTGTCACTGCACATGGAAAGGGAATGGAATGGGATGAGCTTTTAAGGTCCCTCCCAACCCAAACCAGTCTGTGACTCTATAGAGGGAGGTTGAGGGTGGTTTGTAACACTGGGTTGACCAGCAGTGGTTCAGGAGTGCTGTGGCTGAGCTGCCGCAGGGTCACTGTGGGCAGCTGCCTGCCCTGGAGAGGGAGATGCTGCACAGGAAAGCTACAGCAGGAATGGTGGAAAATGGATCATAAGACTTGCTGTGTTCTAGCTCCCAGTGTTCATGCAGAGAGACAGAAAATTGAAATTGATCCACTTCCTCCACAAAGAAAAAGAAGTTCTCAGTGGTATCCATATTTATTTATTTTTCCTCTCAGAATATGTGGTGCAGTTGATCCCCAGAAGCTTCTCAAGGGCAAGTCATACTGTGGGAGCATTTGTTGTGCTGAATCTTATATTTCTCTTTCTACCCAGCTGAGTCAGAACAGCTGCTTAGCAAAGGATCTGAAGAGGTTTCGGAAGCAGTTAGAAAGGGAAGCGGGAAAGCCAGAGGCAAGAAAATGTGCCTTTATTCTGAAGACCCTCAAAATGCCTTCAGAGTACTATTTGTTTGTGGAAGAATTTTGCAAGAACCCTGGCATCACTTGGGTTATGAAACTGGTAAGTGTGTGCTCTCCCAAGGAAAGTGAGAGATGAATGGATGCCTTCGTCCTTCAGAGGGAGAGGAAAATATGCAGGAAACCCGCAGGAAGGATTGGGCAGAGCAAGGTAACATGGAGCAGCCAGGTTCCTGATCAACATGTACCACCAAAACACTGCTTCTTGTGTAAGAGTTTATTTCAGCAGCCAAAAGTCAGCGCAGTTTATTTGTAGAGCCAAAGTCAACTCAGTGGTGAAGGTATAAAGTGCAGAGCTCTGTGTGGAGGAACAGACTGTGCTCCCAGGGGTTCTGACTGTGGGGTTATGGCTGAGTTCATTCTCTGAAATATTTCAGTTCAGCTGCAGGTGTGCAAGAAGGTGGAGGTGTGTGCAGGACAGGTGGCTAACTGGGCTTCTGGTTAGCAAGCATTAGGGCAGCCCCCAAAGATGGAGCTGTGAAAACATCTGTTTGGATTTAGGGAAATCCCATTGCGTTAGATGTCAAGTCTGATGGAACTCCATCCTGAGAATGGGAGGACATTACGGGAGGCTCCATTATCACAGAAGCCCAGAATGGTTTGGGTTGGAGGGGATCTTAAAGTTCATCTCATTCTATCTCCCTGCCATGGGCACAGACAACTTCCACTAGACCAGATTGCTCAAAGCCCAATCCAATCTGGCCTTGAACACTTCCAGGAAGGGATCTCCATTACCAGTGTGGAGCATAAGCTGGGATGAATTTGGTTGGCATGAACTTCTGTCTGACCTGCTGGTAGAGAAGGGCAACCTTATGCTCTGAGTCATGTTTGTCCCCCAAAACAGGAAGCTGTGCTGAACACCACAGCTTCCACTTCAGCCAGTGGTCTGGGGATTAAGGAAAAATTGTGTTTCCTTTAGAAATTCTGACAATACCATGGGACACTGAAAAATGCTTTGCCTGTGCCAGAGGATCCAAGCCATTTAACAACCTAAGTGTTGTGCTGTGGTGCATAATTAAAAACTCACCCCTGCGAGTGAGCAGTCCCTCTGTTTTGTGCAGCAGGTCTGGTGAAGAGGCTGGGACAGGAGGATTTGTCTTACCCTTGTGAAAAGTGACTGGGAGGTAATTATGCAAACTAACTCGTGAATTACAACCAGGAGGATAGCAGCTAGTGATTATCTAACTCTGCAAATGGGAAGTGTTAATTGGCAACAAAACCCTTATATTAAGCTGATTTTATGCCCCACAACCTCAATTAACATGGTAAATAACCACAACACAGTAAATAAGGGTATATGAAAAGCCTGTGATTACTGAAATTATACCAACAACTTAAATAGATTGTGGCTGACCTCAAAACTTGCAGGCAAGTAAAAATAAACCATGTTACTCCTTCTGTTGGTCTGTGTTCTGGAGCAGCCCCGTGTAGTGATGTATCCTGGGTTGCCCACTCCCACACTCAGAGGCAGTAGAAGGTCAGGATGTGCCCAGTGCCCCATCCTGGGGCTGGAGGAAGCTGCACCTGGGCAGCAGTGTGGGAGCTGTGCTCCTTTGGGTGCCTTCTCTGGGCCACTCCTCACCCTTTTTAATGCAATGTGCAGCCTAGGCTGTCTTCAGGATTTTCTGCTCATTTGCCATAGCTCCCCAACATCTTTTTAGTCTTTCCTGTTTAATTAAGTTCTTCTGTAACATACACAAATTTAAAATGGGACTTAAAATTCCCAACAACATATGTTGCGTTACGTATATTTCTGGAAGCGTGTGACAGAGTTTGTTTATTTGGTGCTATGGGAGTTCCCCATAGGCTGCCTGCTCTGCCTTTCCTCCAGGAATCCTCCAAACACAAATATGAGGGGGTTTTTGTTGAATCTCCCTGCCCCCATAACCTTAAATAAACATGCTTGAACACGAGCAGCTGATGAATCAGGTTATGCAGGTCTTCTGCACTGAAATTCTGGAAAACTGCAGGAAATGCTAACATTAAAGCCACTAAGTCTGCTCTTCCATATGTAGGTTGGCAAGTCACAAGGTGGAGGAATGTTCCTGAAAACTGAAATGTGTAATTGATTTTATAAGGTGAGAATGACTGCCTTTTCTTTGGGAATATCCAACAGGCATTTTGTTCTTTTGCTCTTTTTTCATCCTCTCCTTCTGCCAGTTCTTGGTCTGTTCTCCCATGCCACCCTCTTGCCACGTTCCTTCGCCATTCTCCAGGGTAACAATAAAGGTTTTTACAATGGATTTTCCCAAGTGGCTGGATACTTTCTTTGGGATCTGATTTTTTACACTTTGTGTACATATTTATATATAAATTTCCAATCTCAGGTACGTCTAACACTAGGCAGCAACTGGGTTTTATTATCGTGTATATGTAATATACATGTTTTATAATATGTTTATACTATACATTCTTTGGGTGGTCCTGCACAGGGCTAGGAGTTGGACTTAGATTCTTGTAGGTCCCTTTCGACTCAGGATTTTCTAAGATTCCAGCAGGATAAGAAAAGAACTGTGCAGTTCTACTGCTTGGTATTAGATGCATCAGATGAGCATTGTCACTTCCAACTCCTGCAAACACCTACAGGACTGGCTGGCCCGTTGCTGCTGCTGTCACCCTGTGTCTCTCCAGTCCTTTTTCATTGGACAACTGGTGTCACCAGATCACTGGAAATATCAGTTTGACAAATCACCTCGGAACAAAGCTGAAATGTCACTCCTGGTTTTACTTTTAGTGGTTGAATTTTGGCAGCCTTTCTTCTTCATTGGGTTCACAGAATGTAAGGACAGGGTGATTCACGGGAGAGAACTATTTGATTTTCAGCATGTCACACTTGCTCCTATATTGAGTTTGATAGCTTTCATTTGATTAACACATCTTCCCAAAAGGTATGCCACCTCAATTCAATGGTTTAGGAGACAGAAAAATCCATCAGTTCTCTCTGTGTAAGTTCAGCACAGTTCACATTCGCTCTAACTGATCAAAAGCCTTTCCAGAGTGCAGGTGCAGCAGGCTGCCTTGGGACAGGGTGCACCGTGGTGACGTGAAGATCTTGTTCCAAGCCCCGTGCCATGTGCAGGGATATCTTCTACTAGAGCAGTTTGCTCCAAACCCCATCCAACCTGGCCTTGAGCACTTCCAGGGATGGGTGTTACCACCCATCTTTGAGTGGTAACTGAGGTTCTTGTTAATAGATCCCTTCGGGTGAATTAGAGTGAAATGACACTGAATGACCTATGTGCATATATGAGGCAGGTTTGGTTTAAAACAGTTAAGAAAAGGAAGCATACAGCTGTTTTGATTATTTTCTATAGGGATATAAAAATAAAACAAAGTGAAAACATAAGAGAAAGAACAATAAAAGATAGGGAGAGGAAAAATATCACCACCCATGGACCCAGTGATGAGATTTAATCATTGCAGTTTCAATGTCTGTGGTCTGCAGGATGGTCACAGCCTTCATCCATTAGGAGCCCACACAAAATAAAAAGACTTCCACAGGTTATATGTGTTCAGTCTTAGGGGAAATGCCTCGATACCTCCCTTGGGGGGGGTTTACACTGTCACATGCAGCTGTGCCTCCTCTGGAGGGAGGAAATTGGCATGACAAAAAACATTAGTCCACCTCTGCAGGATCTGCTTCTTACCGGCTTTTTCCCTTATCTGATGCAATAGCACTTTGTTGAAGTGGGTTATCTGGGAAACAGTAGATAGCAGGGCTCAAACACTTTGTCTAAGCAAACTTTGGTTTATCACAACGGAGCATTCACAGCTTCTCTGGGCAACTTGTGCCAGTGCCTCACCTTAACATACAGCACCAGCTCAGGGCAGTTGTTCTTTCCTTTTCCATTACTTGTTGATTACTTCTGATTTTTACTATTTTTGGTCAGATAGCACCATGCAGTGTTGGATTTCAGCTCAGGTAGCTGAAAACTGGGGAAATAGTAAGGGATAGAAAGGGAAAATAATTAATTGTCGCTGGGGCACAGAGGACTGTCAGAGTGAGAATTGCATATTTGCTTGTTCAGTGTCTGTTTGTCTTGGATCTTTATTTCAGCCCAGATGTTTCTCTCACAAACATGGCAACACAAAAGCCTGCACCTGGCTGATCCTGGCCAGGGAGGGGGACATACTGCCTGCAGGCTATTCCAGGCTGCTTGCTGGGGGATCTCTGGCAGTGCAGGTGTGCTGACCTCACCCTGCCAGCTGCCTCGTGTGCTGCAGCCACTTAATGGCGCTGCCTCTTCTCCTGACACACAGCCAGGTGATTTCCTTGGTGGCAGCTTTAGGCGTGAGGCTGGGCCAGCCTTCTGCTTTAATGTCGCTTTGTGTATCTATAAGGTGGATCTTTTTTACTTGAGACTCAATAATGTTGTGCTTAGTGCACTCCTGAGAGGTAGATGTAGCTTAGCCCTTCACGTCTGAGACCTCAGAGGCACAGCAAGGCTGGCATTGCTGCACACAGCTGTCACTGTTAAGCTGCCTCTCTCAAGAGATGGCAGCTGAGAGAAAGAGAGAGAGGAAGGAAGGGAAAAAAAATAGGTTGTCAGATTCCTCATGAATCTGAGAATGGTGTTTGAGCATAATAGAGGATGGTATTGAGCATCCCATTTTATGGGCTGCTCCCTTCTATAAATCTCTCTTGTCAGTAGGGAAAGGAGAGTTTTTGCAATACCCTGATAGCAGAGAGGATGTTGACTGCTGCTGGGGAACTTCTGGGGACTGTTTTCTCCTGTAGGTGTATAACAGTTAAGCCTGGAGAACTTAACTGCTAAGTGCAGTTGGTGGTCCCAACCTTCTGGTCTCTGGCCTTTTACTCAGAATTCATGCTGGGCTGTGGAGATTATGATTTAAAACAAATCACATGGACTAGATGTGTGGTCAGCTGTTGGGAATGACTTTGTGTAATTCTCTGGATGTCTCAGGGCTGCAGGTTGGTCATCGAGCAACTCGGACAGTGCTGGACTCCCAAGTGTGGGGCAGGGCCAGTGGAGGTTCTCGTTATGGATATGGACAAGCACTTTCATCCAGTGTTCAGAAGGGGATTAGCAGTGACAAATGCTACTTTGAGCTCCTGAGCTGTGACATGTCAACCCATCAGGATCTGAAACCCTCAATGTGTTATTAAGCAGATAAGGGATTATAGTCTCAGGTCAGGTGCTGGCCCTGGGACAGGGGGGTCTAGTGATGCTTTCTCACCTTGCAGGTAGGGGTTTGCAGGCTGAGTGGTGCTGCAAGTGAGATGTACAGCTGTGTGAGCTGGTTCCATGAAGGAAGCTGCCACCTGGAAGGATATAGCTGCTTTAAATCAGTGTCAGACTTCAGCTGGGAGCAGCACCATATAACTCTGTCAGATCTCTAGCCCTGTGTTGTGAAACCCTGCCAACTTGGCTATTTCTGGAAGATGTTCCCCTCCAAGTACCAGCAAATCACAAGTATCAGAGTGCTTGCCAGAGATGGAGGGTTATGATCATCTCTCCTGCTTATGTGTCCCACAGCAGTGCCCCATCAGCACTGATAAACCACCCCCCAGAGTGGTTTGGCTGCAGCAATGAACATCACCAGGTCCGTGGTGCACTGACTGAGATGCAGGCCAGGAACTGAGGGTACTTAACAACAAAAAGCCCCTTTAAAACGTTGGGTTTGTTTGGTTTTTTTTAACACAGGTTTTCTCCCTGATTAAGTGAAAAATATTTATCATGAAATTCAGCTGAAATTCTCAGAAATTTATCTGCTGCATTTGCAACCCAAGTATTGCAACAGCAGGAAGCTGAGAATGCAACTGATTTGTCATTACAAGAGTTGAGAGAAACAGAAACAGCAAATAGAACTACAAAAATGACAAGCAAAAATATGATTATTCTTTCAGACTTAGTCATGTAAAGAGCAAGCAGAACCATAGGTAAGGCAATTTCCCGTAGATGTGACTTATGTTGGTGGTGCTCTCCTATGAAATGTCTCTAATTCAACTCTTCCTTCTATTAAGACATGGTCACTGGTATTACTTGTTACAGCACTGTGTCCTGCCAGCTTCAGCCCAATATTTCACATGGTGCCACTCGGGACAGTTTTATTTCAAATGAACAAACAAATTCAGCTCACTTCTGGTCTGGCGTAGCTCTAATGTGCATAGCCTCCTCTATTCACAGCCTCAAACAAAATTACTGCTAAGGCAGCCTGCAGGTCAAAAGCCAGAGTAACTTCAGTTAGTCAGGAAAGAAATGAATTGGAATGAAAGTCCTCAATGTCATCACAGTGCTGCTGGGCTCTCAGAGAGGTATCTGAACACTGCTGGGAACCTGTTCCCTGCAGACACCCACATCTGCAATTAAAAAGGGTTAATGCTCATTTTGTGAATCTTCCTCAGCACTTACTGCTTCAGCATGACTTTATTTTTCACTTTTCTTTCTGGAAGCCAAAGGGATTTTTTTTTTTCTTCAGTATCATCAAGAACAGGAATAGAAACTTTGCAATAAGCTCAGAATGTTCTTTGGCTCAGCACATGGGAAAGAGATTTAGGGTTGGATTTCCTATTGCTTCACACTCACTCCTGCCTGCTAGCAGGGTAATGATTTTGTGGGCAGGCATTTTTCTTAATGAGCCATTGGCAAAACTGCCTGTTTCTCCCTAATTTACTGTTACATCTCCTCAGCTGGGTTCTGGAGGTAAACACTTCACCTTCCCGCACTGCCAGCTGCCAGGGAGACTCTGAACTCAAGTTCATCTTCTGAAAGACTCACTTTGCATGGTGAACAGGGAGAGCAGGGGGGTGAAGATGTTTATCACTTTCTGAGGGGTTTTATTACAGTGTCTGGGATGGATGGTCTGGTTTCATGATTTTCTTGGCAACTGATCATAATCCTCTAACCTTCATAGTGACTAAATTATGAGTATCCAGAGGCAGAGCAAAGTAAGGAAGCACGTTGCCCCTTCAGAGTGGGAAAACAAGGCAGCATGGGGCTGCCAAGGGACTGGAGCCCGTGTTGGAGCCAGGACTTGCACAAGAACTCTCTGTCAGAGGTCCTTGTGCACTGTGCCTCCCACTCGTGCTGCTGCTGGAGCACTCTATTCCCAGCAGCTGGTCTTGCAGCAGTTTGTCATTGACTACACAACTCTGCTAACCTCAGATATTAATAGCAGAGATGTCCTCTGCTTTCAGCTGTTCAGCTGTGTCCCTGGTTGTCTGGGAGTTGATTCCTGCATCAGCTGGGGAATTGTCATTGCTCAGGTACTTCAGTCCATGGGTTTGATGCCATAGGCTGACAGGGGAGGAGCAGCTTGTTGGAGGCTTCCACCTGGCCTGGAATGACAGGCCTGTCAGCAGAGGGGGAGATCTGGGTGTTCTGGTGAATAAGAACATCATGGCAATCACACATTTAGGCGCAGAATTCATCCAGTGCTGGCAGGTGTCCTCCTCAGTCCTGAAGCTGCTGGCACCAGAGGGAAACAAGAATGGGTGTGTGAGTTCTTATGGAATCAGGAAATCAAAAGGACCAAATGTTTTCCAAAAATGACTCCCTGCAGTTGCTGTGGTGGCTGTTTATTGGGCACTTTCCTGAAGCTAGTTGTGTGTTTTACTGATGGGAAGCAGTACTTGGACTCTCCATACTTGGAGAAGCTGACACACACTGTACCTTTTGCCATGCACACCTCACTGTGTCTACCATCATCTCTGGATTCTACCTAACAGCACATGAGTAGAGCCTCACCTGAAAGTGAAACATCACCTTGCCTCTACAAGCAGGAAGAGGAAGGTGCTGTGTAACTTGCCTGTTAATATTTTCATTCTGGCTGCTGTGTCCTAGGAAGAAACAAATGAAGAAGCTTTTCAGGAATTTCACTGCACAGCAGAAAGTGCAGTGCTGATCCCGAGCTTGGGGTGGGAGACACCCTCATGAAGTTCACTCTCCCCTCGTGTCGGGCAGCAGCAGCTCCCACTTCTCTCTGGACACCAGTGGCTCAGCACAAGGCACTGGCTCCCTTGCTTCTGAGAGTTTCCCAGTTTGGAAGCTGCAGTGGGCTGGAGTGAGGCATTTTAGCTGACACAGGGATGCTTGGCTGCTCAGCTGGCCCTCTGCACTGCAGAGCTTAGTTCTGTTCCACGTAAGAAAACAAAGGGGCTAAACACATTCTGCACAGCAAAACAAAGCTTTTAGGGCAGGCAGGCACCTGATCCTCCTCCTGCTACTACTATGGAAACATGTCAGAGCAGAAAACCTGTTGCCATGAGACTGTAAAAATAACCCTGCCATCACATTATGGAGACACGGACTGGCTGCACCACATGGGTTATGTAAGAGCAGCTCCAACACTGGGATGTGGCACTGTGAGCTGCCTCCTGCTCCCAGGAGACAGGCAAGCTGCTGAAAAAGCTGCAGGCAAGACAGTTCAGATAGTAAGTCTGTTATTTTTAGTCTGTGTATCTGAATTGTTAAGCCTGAAGTGGACAGAGCCACATTTAGGGTATGTAGTGTCAGCAGCAGAATTTTAAGTGTTAGACCAAGCAATGGTAGTTGGGTTTTTTGGTTTAGAGAAATCACACCTAGGTTTTAAGGGGTCAGATAGAGGGTATTTTTTGGAACTCTAATTTGAATTCTAATTTGAAGCCTGTTTAGAACTGGCCAGGGCAGGAGAAAGCCTTGCTAAGCTGGAAGGTGGTCAGGGAGCCAGGGAAATGCTGGTGCTGTTTGACATTGTCATGTCTGGGAAAAAGAGAGCAAGGAACCAGGCCCAGCTCTGTTGCTCATTGAACATTTGGCAGAACAGGTGAGCAGCCTCGGGGCTGGGGAAAGGACAACAGCCATGTTTACAGTTCTGAAACTCCATCCAGAAATATCTCTACAGAACTTCAAAAAATTAATGGCTTGGCTGGACCCAGACACTTCCCTGTAAGCAGAAAAAAAATCAAACTCACTGTAGTAATGTACTAATTATCACTAATTTTTTTTAGATCTTATGTTCTTGACCAAGCTAAGCATTTGGGGGAGCACATTCAGAGAGGGGAGTGCAGAAAACAGCAAATTTTAAAACCTTTACAGAAACTACTACTGGTTACATCAATTGTCCTTTTACCACAAGACAAACTCAGTTTGACTATTCCTGCTCAGCCCTCCTCAGGCTGCTTTTTAAAATAAACCCAACTTTTACCCCTTCATCCAGTCCTGAAAGCCTCACTTCTGCCTTCTCTTGCCTTCCAACAATGAACATGTTTTCCCAGCAAGACTAAAAAGATGCTGCCTCCTCCTGCTCCTCCCTACACATCCTCAGAGATTCCTGACGTGCTTCAGATGTACAGCTTTGCTTTGTTTGAGTGCCACGGGCGTGCACAACTCCTCTTCTGTGCTTCAGGCATGTGGAGGATTCCCAATCCCTCCTACTCCTGTTCCCAGCGTGACAAATGAGCAGCTCTGAAGCCAAACCCCAGAAGCGTTCACATAAACCCCCAACAAGGAGCATACACAAGAGGCAGGAATGTCCCACTGCTCTGATTTTAATGATCCCACTTCCACCCCAGCCGTGGGCCTTTGCCTGGTGCTGTATCCAGCACAGCTCTGCCACCCGAATTCCAGCAGAGAGCAGGAAAGGGTTTGTGATCCAAAGAAACTGCACAGTTGTAGCTGAGGAGCCAAAGGATTCCCAGGGCTCTCATCTGGGTGGGCTCTGGACACACCAACGTCCTGCAAATCCCAAGGACTGTGGCTATTGATACACGAGCCCACAGTGACAGGCACACGCTGTGACAGTGGCACGGCCACCTCAGCCCTCCAGGATGCGGTTGATGAGCTTCATTTCCTCAGCAGACATGGGGTTCAGGTTAAACCCCTTCAGCTCAGGTTTACCTGAGAAAACACATCGAAAAAAATCAGGATTTTGCCACAAAAGAAGGGAAACACTTCATGGTAAACTCGAAAAGGGCTGTGGGGAGGGCAGGGACTGCCCTGGAAGCTGAAGTGGGGTCACCCTAACACAGTGTTGGAGGGTGTTTAGGGTGCTGGTGGGTGACAGCTCTGCACAGAGACAGACAACACTGCTAGGGCATAGAGGGAACTGCAAAACCAGTGGAAAAGAGACTGCAGGAACACATGGAAGTAAAGGATTTCTGGACTCTGCTGATACACGAGGCTGTCCCCAGGCACTGAGCAGGTTGCAGAGTGGGAGCGTTTACCTTGAGCTTCATAGAGCCGGTTGACCTTCACCCTCAGCTCTTTCCGGAGCTTGTTTATCTCTTCATCCAGCTCCTTCTGGTCTGGGAAAAGAGAGGGGAGTGAGGAGGACTCTGGGATGAAGGCTCAATTTCCCATGGGACACAGAACAGGCACAGGAGGGTCCCACCC
>VYXD01005852.1:0-12021 GCA_013397195.1 Hylia prasina
CCTACATTTTTTAACCTAAGACAGGTTGTCTACATAATTCTCATTCAATTACCAGTGAATATAAGTCTGTTCCTCAAAAAAAAACAAAAGAAAGAGAGAGAGCTCTGTTTTTGCACTTATGCAGTACCTAAGCAGACGGAGAGACGGAGAATGATATCACAGTTTAAACAGTTCTCCCAAAGCAAGCCAACAATACAGCTCTTCCAGCAGAAGAAACTTTACAATGTTTTAATTCTTCTTCATGGAGCAAAGCACGATGGAGAGCCTGGCTGTCAAATTCCAGCACATCTTTCTGAGAATGTTGCTTACTCTGCCTCACATTTATGCTTTTATGTGCTGAGGGAAAAGTCTTCTAGTTCTTTAAAACACTGATATTTTATATATGTATTGTATCAGCAATAATGTGGATGTTTTGTTGGAATGGGAGGCAGGGAAGCCCAGAGGTAGAGAAGAGCAAGGTGTATGCCAGCTAAGAAACCAAATGCACCATATTTACCAGGATCACAGAGCATAAACATAAGCCTGAATATTCCTATTCAGATATACTTTTTTTAGGTATTCATCGCTAACATGTTAAACTGGAAACCTGTTACCTTCCTAATAGCAATAATGGGCAGCAATCTGACCTAAATTGAGAGAGGTCCTTAAAAAGGTGCCTGTGGGAAATAATGTTAAAGCTGTTCGCGCAAATGATGTTGAGAGCAAGAACTGGAAATGTGTCTACATACTGTAAGAAGAGGAATTTGAGTAGATGTGATGCAGAAGTGGCTGCTTCATGAATATAGACAGCTTATTTTCTCCAAAATCCTTTCTGCACCTTCTTCTCAAAATGATAGCTGCTTGTACTTTTTTGTTGTAACTTGGACATTTATTTTCATGATAACCTGGTGCTTGATAGCAGGCAAAAAATGAGACATATTTTGCAGAGATATTTGCTAAGTAGTTATGTTATGTTACACTGTAAAACTAAGTAGGAAAGACTGATCTTTTAGAGATCTTCAAAAAGATCTTGCATCCTTCCTCACAAAAGATTTACATGTCAAGAGTGCACTATTGATCAAAATATCAGCAGGCTTGCAGCACAGCAGCCATTTGACAATACAGAAAAAAAAAGCTTCTGTCTGTGTAATGTAAATATCTTTGTCAGGCTTTCAGTCTTCCTAGAGGTATACCTATAATCTCACTCTAGCAGAAAATAATAAGAACTTCTATGAATAAACTTACTGTCAGTAGCAATTATTCTCTGCATGGACCATTGAATGTCAGACAGCATTCTGGCAGTAGCCACTCTCCTACATCTTGATAACCTGATCAAACTGTGCAAGAAATAAAGGCTAGCCTTCAAGCCTAAACAACTGATGGGGGCCCATGCGGTTTCTATTGTTGTTTTGTCACTGTGGGCACTGCCTTTGCACCAGTAGCACAAAAGCAGCCCTGTTTGGGTTCCCAGCTGTCCAGTCATGACTGCTGCACTCATTATCCTTCAGCTTTACTCATGTCTTCTCCACAAGCTCTCTCAGTACCTGCCTTGCCATAGTGAACTGGTAGGATTACTGGCAGCTAACCTGCGCACTAGGCATGTCTTTGATTGGGCTTTCATGTCCTGGTTTTAGTCTTTTATAATTACAGTCCTTATTTCCAGTCTTTGCATTAGCCTAGTCAGAGCAATTCCTGTGACAGCCCACTTTTTAAGTAACGTTTTCTAGACAATTCTACTTTAAAAAAAAAGAAAAAAGTGTTTTCTTTGTACTAAGACACACTGAGATATTGAAATTTTCCAGATCAATTATTTCTTTTCACACTGTATGATTTCATGTGCTGTCATCGCACACTTTTACATCTTACTGTGGCCACTTAGCAACGTATTGGCATATCTCAGGTTGCTCAAAGTCAGGAGCCAAATGAAAATCTCACTATCAGCCTTGGAGCTAGAATGTCCTCTGGGTCTCACAAATGTTATGAAATGTAATCCTGTCACAAGATCATAAGGGATATTTTCTGCAATAAAGACTGTCCTAGGCATAAGGCATTTTTAGCCTGCCTTCTGTCTTTCAAAGGTTGTGCACACCACAACCTGCACTGAGTCAGGTGATAAGTTCTTAAAATGCTGATGCTGTCATTCTGCAACAGAAAAGTAGCTCCCACCCTCTCAATATATATTAGGTAGTTCTACCAATATAATGAATATAGCATTCATGTTACTAGCAGCAAGTCATCTTAAGAAAGAAAAATGGCACTAAAAAAAAGTAAAACAAGACAGATTTCTTGGAATTTCACCCAAGAGCTGTGGCAGATTTTGTGGTGCTGCACAATATGCCAAGTCTAAAATACAGAGAAAAGAATCCACAGGATACTGCTTCACATGCTCTCCTATGACGTATAAAGATGCCTTCACCCAAAGCCATATATCTTTTGCTGTAGTATTTTTCTACCTGCTCTGGTTACACCTTATTGGAGGACCTGTACTGGCTTCACTGGTGAATGCTGATAAAACCTCCTAGACAATAGGCAAGCATTTCTTAGACTTAAGTCGGTGTGTTTGATCCAAGAAGCAATGGAAAATTAATCTCTCTCCTAAAAAGGATGTGATTCTTTTATATTCTTTCAATTTTTCATCAGCATTAAAAATCAGCTGACAGAAGGGAAAAGATGAAACAGATAGGTTATTGATATTTTTCCTTAATTTTTTCATTTGCTTTACAATATTCATTCTGGGAGCAAGACAGAAAAATCACACTATCTGATGTGCCTAAAGAGTTGGTGAGTTTGCCTTGATAAAAATCCTTTTGTTAAAAACAAATTTATTTATTTATTTATTTTATTTCAACGTTTAAGGGAACCTACAGAGACAATAACTGTCTTTCTGTAAGGCTAATGTTTTGAATCAGCAAGAGTGTCATTTGAGGAAAATGATATAGTAAGCAAGGATGCACTATTTTTTAAGGTTTGAAGAGGCTGTAGAAATAGCTGAATGTATCACATTTATGTTCAGATACAAACCATCTACTATACCTGCGCCTTCACTGTAACAGAATTATTCAGATGGTTACTAAACTCTTGTACTTCTGAATTCTGAAAACTAAGCTGTGCTTCAAAAGGTCAGCATAAATGGCACTGTCTTGCAATTCAGACTTTTGGATGGATAACTTTATAACATGATAAATAATATCTTAGCATACTGCATTGACCTGTGTTAATTCTGTATGTTTTCTAGCTTGTGCTTAATGATTTTACTTTATCTTGATTATCTGTTTTTCCTCTTTGTTCCATCACCAAATACCATTTACCAAGACAGTAGATTTACCAAGTCTATTTAGACTTACCAAAAGAGTAGATTTACCAAGTACATTTACCACAAAAGGCCCATTCAGTACTGTTTAAGTAAGCTGGACTTCCACAGACAGATGTCAGAGAGATATAGCCCTCCATCAGATCCCATAAATCTGAAGTAAATAAACAGGTATTTGAGTAGCCGATCCACTTAAACAGAAATCTGCTACTTGCCTCCTGTACTAATCTTGTTGGCTGAATAACAAAGTGGAAACAAGGAAGGATTAAGCTGACATTTCCTCTAAACTACATTCTTGCTAAAAGTAGTTGTACTGTTGTTTGTGATGAATAAGTTTTATTCACACTGAACTTATCATGGGTAACAATGGATAAATTGAGTTATTTTTAACTGTTAATTTAAAAACTTAAAGGATTATTTTTTTGCTGTTTTTATGAGTGGCCATATCATCATGCATTCATAGAATAAGTTCTCCCATTTTTTTAAATCTATGACATAATTTATTAATCTAAGCACTCATGATTTAGAAAAATGCAATAACATCAAACTGGATCCTAAAGGTTTGAATTTCTTTAACTTTACTGGAGTAAGCTTCTTGTATACACCATCATTGGCAGTGCTGGCTGTAGTAGTTTGGCCAGCTTAAGTAATTCAGATCATTTCCAGGATCCTTTTCAACATTGGTCATAGGAGGATGTGATCAGCAACTCACTCATGCAACTCTCCTACAGAAATTAGCATAAAAAAAAGAACAATATAAAAAGTTCCTTTTTTTTCCCCTCACCTTAGAAGTCAGTTCTGTCAAATATACCTCCATGACAACATGTGTTTTTTTTCAGAGTCTGGTTCCAAATCCAACAGAGGAACATTATTCCATTTGTTGCCTAATTCTCTTCTCTCTTTAGCCATGCCCTACCTTAGTGCTAAACAAAACATGAGTTCTGTAGACCAAGTCAGATACCTATGATGTAGTGGTTTGAGCGTCTTTTCTGCTGTGAGATAGGATCAGGAGAGAGAAGCAAAGCAGGTCCAAACTTAAAGGTTACAAAGATAGATTTATTAACACACACTAAAAGAAGAAAATGAGAATCAAAATAAAACTTTCAAAACACTCCTCCTCCTCCACCCAGGTATTCACTTTCCCACTAACAACGTAAAGAGACAAAACTTGAGGCCAGTACCACTTATAAAATATTCTTTCATTCAGTCCTTTTAGAGAGAGAAGACTCTCCTGATTTGTTGTGGTAACCTTCCACAAGAAAGAACAGTCGACATGTGACCCTTAACTCTCACAAAAGCAGCTGCCCGGGAAATTCTGGAGTTGTGAACCTCCCATATCTCATACCCTTTCCCGCATGGCCACATACGGGCCATGGACACATGCATACTAGGGTGTCATTTTAAGAATAAATAACTCTAAAGGCAAAGGATTCTTCATCTCAGGGAACAGAGATGTCTTCTCACTTCTTCACTGGTGCAGGGAGCGTCTTATCTCTGTTCAAACATCTCATGGGATCACAAAATCACAGCTACTAATTCAATATTCACTCAGTCAATCACAGATACCTTTGTTCAAATCCACAAATCGGAATAATCATCTCCCCAATCCATATTTCCATGATTTAAAGGGATATTCCAGCATATTGTAGTCTGTTACCACGGCTCACAGAAGACTTTCAGCCTAAAGTATCAAGGCATCTTCTCAATCACCTCATTTCTTAGGATACAACTTCTCTTTCACCGACCCTGGTATCTTCATACTGTCTCTTTGAATATCTCCCACTCTGATCTTTTTTCACACTCAGAGAAGGATTAGGGCTTTGGAAGTTTCATCTGTGTGAGGAACGAGTTAAATGTTGCCCAGGTCCTCTCTCTCTCCCACTGCTCACAGTGTCAGATTTCAAGACTGCTCAGATGGAGGGGGGTGTGAAGAACACAATCCAGGAAAATGGCAGTTGAGAATGAAAGCAGCCAGGATCATGGATGCCTCCCCCCCAGGTCTGATGGGGTGAGCCCAGCTGGGGCTCGTGGCTGCTCCTGGGTGGGGGACAGGGGGGGTACATCTCCCACGGCCCAGTCTGGCAGCACAGGCAGCTGCTGGGGCAAGCTTTAAAATTGGCTAGATCTTAGTATTCACAGCTAGTCAGCCCTCCCCTGCTCCAGCTGCCAGAGCTGGGCCTTGGCCTGGCCCCAAGAGCCCCATGGGGAAGCGGGGCGTGGCTCAGCCCACCTGGCTGCCACGCGGCCGGTGTTACCTACTGGCAAGCCAGAACGAAAAGGGGCAGCTCGAGGACAGTCAGGACTTTACATATGAATTTCCGAAGCCGCATTCAGCTTCCTCAGTGATTAAACAAAATGCCACTGTCTAAAAATTGGCCTCTGATAGGTGCCTGTCCCTTCCACAGAAAGTTAACTGGTCCTTACAGGGAAGTATTCCTCTTTAACTAAAAAAACAAACTGTGTTAACCCATGATACATGTATATAATAAGAGTTTCAGTTCTGGTTTGGCCTGTTCTCTCCTAACAGGAAAGAGAAGTATTTTCTAAAGTGAGTGGAAGAATGATGGAGCAATGCTTATTGAACAACATGAGATACAAACAATTAGGATAAATCTAATTAGGACTGCAAAAATGCTGATGCTTAACACTTTCTTTTCCCTATCAGCAGCTTAACCTAGTTTCTGCGGGCCATAGCAAAAGCAATAGTTGTTTTATCTATAGTAGTCATAAACGTTACTGTACTATCCAATATATTGAAGACAGCAAAATACAATTAAATCAATCTGAAATGCTTAGGAAAACAACAGTATATCCTAGAAATCATTAAAAAGATTGATTAGAGTTATGATCCAAGTCTCTGAAGTATGCGACTTCCTCTTCAGTTAAGAACAAAGAGGGTTATCAGGAAGGAAGGTTCCTTGGAGAGGCAGAAACCAGTTTCCATCTCTTCTCTGGAGGTCAGGTGCTTCTCCATCCAGAACCCTGTGCTCAGATTTAGCCTTTGTTTAATTCAAAATTCACACTTGATTTCTTTCCCCTTTTATGCAGAGCTCTCATTCTAAAACTGTGTTTTAAAATAACCCTAGTTAACCCACTCTGTATTTTCTTAAGTGTATTAGCAATCTAAAGTTTGTCAAAATAATATAGTGTTCTGAAGGTCTTATAATACGTTATAATACTAGTCTTCAATTTATTCACAGCATTCTTTTATATCCCTAGATACCATTCATCAGTATCAAATTGGATTTATCTTGCCTTTTTCCCCGGGACATGTCCAGTATTTTTAGGAACATTTCACAAAAGCTGGATTCTGTAGTCAGTGGTAATAAACTTCTATTATTTTTTCTGGCAGAGATTTGGCATATTTCTATTGGCATATTTCACTTTCTAAATAATTCACTGGCATAACTGAGTAACTTCCAGGGAATATTTCCTTTCAGTATTCCATCTGAGAGCGTACCATTTTGGGATTTTTGCCTATCTTCTCAGTCCTTCTGTGATTTCACACCATGCAGATTGTGCTTTAACACCTTAGTGTTTATAGTCTACTAGAAAGCAGTCATTTTCTCCAAGACAGGTATGTCAAAAGCTGTAGACCACAGAATGACATATGAAGATAGTCCTTTTTATCCCTGAAAAGCAAGACCAGCATCAAGGCTATTTGGCTCGAAGTCCTCCTTTTTTAACGAAGAAGTTTCCAGTTAAGTGGAAGTGGTGGAGTTTCAAAGCATGTGTAGACCCAAAAAAAGCAAAAAAGAAACTCCAGATAGCTTATGTCTACGTCCAGGATCAGGACTGTGTATCCATTACAGATCAGCATTAGTACCTGCAATAAGCTCTGCTAAACTGGATTTTGCTCCCAAATGATGAACAAGGCCTGGAAAATCAAGGGATTGCTGTTTAGGAGTCTTTTCCCCCAGTCCAAGGTACCATCATCCAGTGAGATCACAACAGCAGTGGATGGAGATTGCTGCTCTTGTTGCCAATACTGTAAGACTCAGTGCTGAATTCCAGTCCAGGGGTTCCCCCAGATCAAAGAAAAGTGAGTCTTCAGGAGTAATAGTTTGAGAGATTTTCTTCTCACTGCCTCCCACAGCAACTGGAGCAGCCAAAAGCACCAATTGCTGCAAGATAGCTCCTAAACTGAGGCACACCACACCTAACAGCACACCTCACCTGGTACCAATTAACTTGTCTACCCAATGAGAATGACCATGGCAAGGTGTTCATGTGGCTGTGTGGGTCCCCACACTCCTCTTCCTTGGTGCCTCTCAAGAGATGATATGGTAGCACGTCTGGAGGGTGACACTGGATACTCCATCCATAGCACAAGGTTCATATCTTGCATGCATCTCTGAAAGTGACTCAGGGCTGACTGGTGAAAAAGAAATTAGAGGTGTTATCTGTTTTACGTGCTGTGTAGAAAGGCATCCAGTGAAACCATTTTTTCTCTCTGAAACCCCTTTCAACTATTCACAATGTTTTCTTAGCTCAGGCTCAAGGATACTACATACAAACCCAGCATCTTTCTCAGCCTCCCTCTCTTCACCCCAAAGCTGTTTGCCACACACCCAACCTCTGCTTAACCTTCTAGGTGGGCTGAATAGTGCAAAATAATCAGCAATAATGCAAGTCAGCACACCTATATTTTTTCTGAAAACCATGTTCCGCTTTGCAGCCATTTTCTAACATCACCTTTCACATGTTTGGGTCAAATCATGGTCAGCAAATGAGCACAAGGAGGCTCCCACAGCTTTCCTTGCTCTCAGCCTTTGCTTGCTCCCTTTGCCTCACTGCCTCCCTCCCTGCAGCCTTGGCAGCAGCCTGCCCACATCAGGCACACATCAATCAAAAGCATGGCCCAGAACAGTTCCTGTGCTGGGAATTACTCCGATAGTCTCAGATCATCCCGTCCTTTCCCGTGACCTTATGCAGTCCGTGCTGCTGCATGTTCCTGAGGGATGTGATACAACTGGACCTCTTACATCAAGTGTTGCCAGTGTAAGAAGACCAGGTTTAGTGTGCAGCAGCTGCTGGTTGTTCAGTATTGAAGTCTTATAATTTTTAATTTGACTTTTATAATAATTTTTATGCCCTTTTATTTTCTAGTTTATAATAGCATATATTTTGCTTGACGATTTATTTATGGAATAAAACAAAATAAACATGCCAAATATTTAATTAAATACCTTTTGTTTCCATATTTGACAGGTTCAGCTTATTTCATAAATAAATGTTCAAAATCAATAAAATACAATTAAAATGTCATATTTATTTAAAATTTTATGGTAAAAAACTTAAATTTTAAAGTAAGAAAGAAATATAAAAATGAAAATTAATAAAATGAGTTATCATGAAATGAAAATCCCTTTGAATTAAACTTTCTGTTTCACCAGCCAGATAAGTTGTCATTTTTCAGGTTCAAGAAGGATATCTGTACATTTTAAAATTTTACTGCTATTTTATTATTATTTTGTGAGAAAGTGGCACCAAACATTCAATTTGAATTCTTTGAGTTCTGTACTAAATCTCACACTATCTATCAGATAAGTATATGAGTGATTTTTTGTTAATTTAAAAGTGATTTGAATTTCAAAATGTATCCTTGCTCCATTCTTTTAATGTTTCTGATGAATCTGTGAAGATATTTTCTCAACATCTTTCTCCCAATTTTCTTGAATACCAATGAAGCTGCCAATGCATTAAGGTTCAACAGTCATATCTCAATGCATTCTGTACTGGAGTCTCTTGTAGATCCATTCTATACAAGTTTGCCTGTTCATCTTATTTTTCTAGACAATTCTTCAGACCCACAAGCAGATATCCAAAATCTCTGATAGGTCACCATGTAGCAAGTCTGGAGGTCTTAGTTAAATTGTGCATTCAGGCAAAATCTTAAGTTATAAAAGAACACTTCACCTGGATTTACACAGCTGAATCTTTGCCACAGCAAATCTGTGTTCTAGACTCCTGTGTACATCTAATAAATATCCGTGTGCATGGTGAATGTGCTAATCAAGCTGAAATGCATTCTGAAAAATGTATCCAGAGGACAAAAATAAGTTCTTTAGCAAAGACTTACCCTTTCATCTCTCCCTCACTGTTTCTTTCTCTTTATGTCTGTCACTTATAGAAGTTCATCCATCATCTTCACTGGCCCCATGGATCATCCTGAGTTGTCCTCTATGATCTGGGGGGTGTTTTCCCCCACGACAGGCCCACCCTAGGGCATTAGGCACTTCCCTGCTGCAGACATTCTCATGGTTTCAGGCAGTCTTATTGGGCTATATATATTACTCTCTTTTCTGAGGATGAGAAGTAATTTTCCTAAATTTTCTGAACTAAGTAGAAGAATTTAAAGCTTGTGTGCTCCTTTCCTGTGGCGTTACAGCCAGTTCCCTTAGAGATAGTGTGTAGGGTGAGTTATTTTTTAGGATCAGGTCAAAGAATGCATCGGCACTATGCACATTCACCAAAAGCTGCTCACCTCCTCTTTGCAGTCCAGCATCAGAAACCTGGCAGATAAAATGGGACAAGTGCTTTCTTACCTGTCTTTATCACTAACTTTTGAGGCAGACAAATGCACAAATTAAATCTCCTTGACATTCTGAGTGTGCTTCAGGCATAGCATCAGTCAGGAACTGGGAGTTTCTTGATCTTTATATAATGTAAGTCTTATGTTGTCAATACTATTCATTATGTTTTACAGCAGGGAGGGAGAGAGAAACATGGGATGAAAGATGGGAGTAAACTACCTTGATGCTAGCCAAAAATATGGAAATCCCCATGGAATGGTATGAAGGGTGCAGCAGTCTGTCTGACCACATAACTGCAGAGATACACACAGAAAACACAAAGATAACAAAGAACAACTCTTGGGATTTTTTTCTGTTAAAAAAGATTAATTTTTTTTTTGCTCCTGTATTTCTCCAAAGAATCATTCATTTTCTATTCTGGCTATTTTTAACACATTTCACTCTATTTAAATAAACCAAAATATCATAGAATGTCTTCCATTAACACCAGAAGAAGATAAAAAGTCTCATTTTAGTTTCTTCAACTAATTAAAATATGGCAGGGCTGAATTTAAAAAGAAATAATTACAGCTAATGTTTTTAAGTGTTGGCCTGGTAATAAACTAAAATCAGAACAACTTGAATGCATTACTTTAATGCAACTAAGCTTATATTCTATTTGTTTAAATCCCTGCCACTCTTCCAATTAATATAAATAGCACTGATGGACACTGAATATTTCTTTTATTGAAATGATATAAGTTAGACAATATTAATTTTTTTGTATATGAACAGCTAGGAGATACAAAGGATAGACTACACATTTCTTTCACAGATGAAAATAAACGGGTCAAATGTTTTGTTTTACTTGACAACTTATATGTCACTTTATATGCTGACAAAAAGCCCAGCAGTAGTACTCATACTTGACTCCTTTGTACTAGAAAGAGTGTATTTTTTAATTGGGAAATGCAACATTGTTGTGTGTTCTCTGATGCTGTGCTACAACCACCTTTTTGGTGCACCAAGAATCCTGCCCAGGGGAGCTGGAGGAGAGGCTGGGAGCAGTTGTCCTCTGTGGCCTGGGGCAGTGGGATGGGTTTTCATAGGCAGCAGCATCTCCCACACCTCACTCCTTGCTGCAGGCTTTCTCCTCCACACCCCACCTGCTGCCAGCTCCAGCACTCCGTCAGCCTCCTGTGGCACCAGCTCGATTACCTAAACTCAGGAAGACAAGGAAAAATGTTGCTGCTGTGCTGGTGAGCTGAGGCATTCTGGGCATTTCTGAGGCCAGAGCCTGAACCAGGGAGGGAAATCCTGTGGCTGGGAAAACAGATATGGGATGCAAGGAAGACAGAGGAAGCAGAGGGATTCTTTCAACTCTCTTGGATTTGTTGTGGGAGACAATTGTACTGGCTGAATGGCAGCTGCATTTCCTTATATTTGTTAAACAAATGAGCTGTCCTCAGACCTGTGTCATTGAAAGTCACACATATAAATCAAATATTCTTTAAAAGGTCATTTGTAGTTGGTGCAGGTGCATATGTTGTGAACAGCAAAGTGAGACCTGGTTCATGTCTAGGATTCCTAAGAGCTACAATATAAATAGCAACCATTGCCAGGCACAGTGGATTTTGCTGCCAAACAAACAGCTTGTAGAATCAGGAGTGGCACAGAAAAAATCTGAAAAGGAGACTAGAAATATTCCTTCCGACTCTTAGATCAAGCTATTTAATCATCTTTGCGGGATTAAGCCCGCATGCTGTGAGAAATTAAACTATGATTTGTGTCAGATAAAAAATATGTATAATGAAAACTGAACAAAATGTTGTGGTTACTAAACAGAATGGTTAAGCAAAGATGTAACTGTATAAAACTGCAAGCAAGGCAAAACTGCCATGAAAAAGAACCAGAAGTCAGCAAAAGTTGAAGGATAAAAATTCCAACCCCCCCCCAGCAACCACCAGAAACAATGATCAATGGAAACTAGACATCACAATGAGGAATGGAAACTAAACAAAACAACAAGGAATAGAAACTAAACATCACAACGAAAAATAGAAACTGGGAGGGTGTAGGAGTTTGCCCCCTGTTGACGGGGTGACCAAATTACAAGGGAATTTCCAAAGACTCTTTGCTAAAAAAGGCAAGGACCCCAGAAAGTTCTCTCCAAATTTGGTACAAGGACACCTCATAGGACCTTTTGAACCTCACCTC
>VYXD01005854.1:0-51419 GCA_013397195.1 Hylia prasina
ATGGCAGTCCAGTGAAGTTCCCAGTGACTGAAAAGGGGAAACATAACCCCCACTTTTAAAAAAGGAGAAAGAAAATACCTGGAGAGCTACAGGCTAGTCAGTCTCACCTCTGTGCTCAGCAAGATCATTAATTGAATGCTTCTGGAAACTATGCTGGGGGCACATGGAAAAAAGGAGGTCACTGGTGACAGCTAACTTGTCTTCGTCAAGGGCCAATTGTGCCGGACCAATGTGGTGGCCTTCTGTGACTGAGTTATAGTTTTGATGGCTAAGGGAAGAGTGAGTGATGTCATCTTCCTGGACTTCTGCAAATCATTTGATACTGTCACACATGACATCCTCATCTCTAAACTGGGGAGACATGGATTTGATGGATGGACTACCCAGTAGATGAGGAATTGTCTGGGTGGTTGCACTCGAAGAGATGACCAGTCAACAGCTCTGTGAACTCATGGAGATCAGTCCTCACTGAGTGGCACCCCTCAGGGATCAATGGCACCAGCACATTTTAACTTCTCTGTTGGCAGCATGGACAGTGGGATCAGGGGCACCCTCAGCAAGTTCACTGACAGCACCAGGCTGTGTGGGGCAGTTGACACACTGGAGGGAAGGGATGGCATCCTGAGGGACCTGGACAGGCCTGAGAGCTGGGCCAACCTCATGGGATCAACAAAGCCAAGTGTAAGAGCCTACATATGGGTCAGGACCATCCCAAACATGGATAAAGGATGAATGGAGAATGTATTGAGAGTAGCCCTGCAGAAGGGGAGTCTTGGGGGATCAGCAGATGAGAAGCTGGAAATGACCTATCAATGTGCATTTGCAACCCAGAAAGTGATTTTTTTTCCTGGGCTGCATCCCAAGGAGCGTGGCCAGCAGGGCAATGAGGTGATTCTCCCCCTCTACTCTCATGAGACCACACCTGCAGTCCTGCATGCAGCTTTGGGGCCCCTAACATAAGAAGGATGTGAACCATTTGACTTAGGTCCAGAGGAGGGCCACAAAGGAAATCTGAGGGCTGGAGCACCATTAGGCTGAGGGATCTGGAGCTCTTTAGCTTGGAGAAGGCTCAGGGGGGACTTCATGGCTCTCTCCAACTACATGAAGAGGTTGTAGTGGGGTAGGGGCCAATCTCTTCTGCCAAGTCTCAAATAAAAGGACAAGAGGAAGTGGTCTCAAGTGCCAGAGGAGGTTCAGATTAGATATAGACAATATTTTTTTCAGTGCAAATGTAGAATAAGCATTAGAATAAGTTGCCCAGGGAGGTAGTAGAGTCACCATTTCTGGAACTGTTCTCAATGTGACACTTAGGTTTATGGTTTAGAGATGACAATGGTCGTGCTGTGTTGGTGGTTGAACGGATGATCTTGAAGATCTCTTTCAGCCTTGACTATTGTGTGATTCTCTGAATTCAAAGAGGGTAAGTACAGGAATAAGCAGTGTGACCTGGCAGCCAGGAGGGTCGCACTGTCCTGGGGGCATCAGGCACAGCGTCTCCAGCCGGGCAAGGGAGGGGATTGTCCTGCTCTGTTCTGCACTGGGGCAGCCTCACCTCGAGTGCTGGGGTCAGTTCTGGGTGCCACAGCATAAGATATTAAACTATTAGGGAGCAGTGCTACAAAGATGGTGAAGGATATAGAAGAAAAGCCACATGAGGAGTGGCTGAGGTCCTGAGGTCAGTTGGTCTGGAGAAGAAGAGACTGAGGGGATATCATGGTCTACAGCTTCCTCACATGGGGAAACAGAGGGACTGACACTGATTTCTTCCCTCTGATGACTAGTGACAGACCTGAAAAATGGCATTAAAGATAAGCTTTAGATTGAGTATTAGAAAAACGTTCTTCACCCAGGAGGTTGTTGGGCGCTGGAAGAGGCTCCCCACAGAAGTGGCCTCAGCAGCAAGTCTGCCAGAGTTCAGGAAGTGTTTGGACAATGCTCTTGGGCACATGATGTGATTTTTAGGGAGTCCTGTGCTGAGCCTGGGGTTGGTCTCAATGATCCTTATAGGTTCCATCCAACTCATGGTTTTTTATGATTCTATGATTTAGATTAGTTATTGGAAATAAATTTTTCACTGCGTAGGTGGTGAGGCTCTGCTACATGTTCCTCAGCAAAGCTGTGAATGCCTCATACCTGAAAGTGTTCAAAGCTAGGTTGGATTGAGCATCTGGTCCTGTGCAAGGTGTCCCTGGTTATGGCAGAGGCTGGAACTAGGTGATCTATAAGGTCTGAGATTCTGTGAGCACTATGGAGACAGCCCAAAGTTGTTGTATGTGCATTGCCAAGGCATACCACCGTTGACACATGGTAGTGATTCAAGCTAATACATTTAATCAACTATTTGATTTTTTTTTTTTAAATTTATGTGCATGTATTTTCTTTTGAGTAAAGTCTGATCACTTCATTAACAGGCAACAATTATATTCAAGCAATTTAGAATGGTTTCTCTTTCTCTCTGATTTTTGGACCCAGGCCTCAAACCTTAAATGATTGAAAATGATTTTAAGTACCTGATTTGTATCTTCAGAGTAATTCCTCAAGTATGCTGTACTTACTTTTGTATTACAAAGTAAGTAATCTGCAAGGACCAGTCTTAACCAGCTTAAAAACCAAAGAACTTTTTTGTCACCTTTGCCTCTTTCTCTTCTCATTTACTTTCACCATGGATGGTGAAAGTATTCTTTAATTTTCACTAGAATTCCATCGGTACCATATCTATTTATTCTCTATTATTCCCTATTATTTCTGTATTTTGAACTAGATTATTACTGTATATCCCTTCAAACTGAAATATGCTTTTCTTAGTGGTTTGTAGAAGCTTTTACTTGAAACTTATTCAGGCAAGCACTGAATATATAAAGTGTTTTCATGTGGAAGAATGTAGTGGTGAACTTGCATTCTTTCAGAGAGAGGAGAGGTATTTGTTTTCAGTATGTATTTGCCTGCCTGAAGATTAAAATTTCCTTTAATAATCTTTATACCGTGGTATGATATTCTTTTTGTGGTAGTACAGTGCAGTGAAATATACTGCATTCTAGTTGGAGAAAAATCATTATTTGTTACATGCAGGAGTTTTATTTCAATAAATTTGATACATCTATTTATGTGTAATGGATGAATTGCAATTGTTTTGATCATTAGAAGAGTCAAAAATATATTAAAACATTCAGCTCTTGGAGACGCACAGATGCAGTGTGGCTGCTTTGGCTGTAAAAGAAGATTTTAATCATCCTCAGCCTCATCCAAAAGGCCTTTCTGCCATCACAATACTATATAATTATATAATTACAATACATTATTATATCATCCTTTGTGACCTCTATACATTTAACTTCTCTTTAAGTGTTTCTGTTTAGTGAGTTTTCAGGAAGAGCATTTACTATGGCTGCAGTCCTGTATTTTGATCCAGAAGTCAAACTCTAATACTTATGCCAAGTGCCTTAAATATTAACTTGGCTCGGCGCAGCTATATATATCTGAAAACTAGCTCTGCATGAATATATCATATTGAAGGATTTAGGCCGTTTAGAAGGTAGAGTACTGTCTTCTTGCTTATAGGTGATAACAACTAGATTTAGTATATGGAATGGAGTGGGAGGAACAAAAAAACATTTTGTGTGTGTGCATGTGTGGGGAATGACACCAAAACCACTTTTTCCTTCCACGGTTTAAAGCAAACAAAACCATGCAGATTCCTCAGCCTGAATCACTGAAGTGTCACTCTTTAAATAAAATGTAATACTTAGGACTTCTTTTACAATGTCATAGTGTTATTTTTAAAAAGCATTTTCCCCACCTTCATGTTGTTTTTTTTTCCCGCCTGCCATGCTGATGTGACTTGAGTTCAAGTTATATAACTTCTGTAGAATGAGAAAAGAGAGTAAAAATAGTATTTTTTTTAAGCCTGCAAAATTATTTCTGCTATTTCAATGGTGTTATTTCACTGTGCCTTCTTTTGTTAGAGGTCACTGTTACTGACCTATTTGTATCTTGCAAATATTGTATGCCATAAGCTCTTCCGCCATCCTTGAGATTCAGATGTATCCTTTGCTCCCTCATTGTGTGTTAAAGAGAGTCTTCTCCCACACAAATCTTAAATCACTTGTTCCCCAAGTGTCTGGTGCAGCTGTATAAAAGTATTTTCTTTGAGGTAGTCTGGAGCAATGTTTTGTGGGACTGGTGATACAGATGTGTTTTAGTGTCCTGTTTCTAAAATCACCTCATCTGTAGAAATAGAATTGCTCTATTGTTAAACAGTTATTTGGAATCATACACCCATAACAGTGTAAAATAAATGTGTACTTTGGAATTTTTTTTAAGGTCTAGAGACAATAGGTACATAATAAAAACCTCACAAAACTGAAGGGTTCATCAAGGTCCTTTGGCTAAGAGTTTAGTTCCTGTGCTACTCTCTAGTCCTGTGGAAGATTTGGCAGTGAGAAATCATGTTCAACTGGGACGGATTTTTCTCATTTAAAATTCTTTCTATTCCCATAGGGTATTTCATTAAGGAATTTCAACCTTTCTGTTTTTAGATCATTGTCTTCAACTTTGGAAGTACTGGTGTCCCTTGATTCCACATAGTTAGAAATATGCAGTCTGTAAAGTCTGTTCAGAGGCTCAGAGGAAAAAATTCTTTATACTAAGTAAGACAATGTACAGTCCTCAGTGTGGGAACCTCCTTCATATGAGTGCATGAATTTTGGGTTTTAGACACACTGGTAAATGTATTAGATTTTTTGTAAATGACAAGCATATGATGGAATTTATCAGTGTGTGTTTTCAGAGACAAGATACTTGAATAATTGGTTTAAGTTAAGTTATCTTTTAGTTTTACTGTTTCAGTGTGTGTAGTTTCTTCTAGCTCACAGTAAAATACTTTGGTTCTGGAATTGCTGTTTCCATTGTGTCAAATACTGTTAGGTAAACTACTGTGTAAGATGCTAGATTAAAAACTAGATAAAAATTAAATATAAGAGTATAAAAACAAAAGAAAGATTTTGTATCTGGTAGCACAATATCAAAGACACATATATATGTCAGTGGCAGTTTAGAGTAGTATTTTGAATAAAGGGGATTATAAAGACACAATAGAGAAAAGGTTGTGACTTCCTCATACATTTGAGGCAATTTCATACATTATTCTTTCTCCTTTTACAACAAGCTCTTGCAAAAGGTCTCTCTCCAGCTTTCTTGTAAGCTCCCTTTAGGTTCTGTAAGGCTGCAGTAAAGTGTTCCCAAAGCCTTTTTTTTCTCCAGGCTGAACAATCCCACTCTCTCAGGCCGTCCTCCAGGAGAGGTGCTCCATCCCTCTGACCATTTTTGTGGTCTCTTCTGGACTTGCTCCAAGAGTTCCATGTCCTTCCTGTGCTGTGACCCAGAGCTGGATGCAGCCCTGCAGGTGGGCTCTCAGCAGAGCAGAGCAGAGGGGCAGAATCCCCTCCCTGCCCTGCTGCCCACACTGCTCTGGGTGCAGCCCAGGACACCTTTGGCTCTCTGGGCTGTCAGTGCCCATGGCTGGGGCATGTCCAGCCTCTTCATCCACCAGTATCCCCAAGTGCTTCTCAGGGCTACTCAATTCATTCTTCACAGAGCCTGTATTTGTGCTTGGCATTGCCCTAACTCACATGTCTGAGATCTCCCCGCTTATTAACAGCAGTTTGTGTCCTTTCCTTTTAATTGCCCTAGGTTGAGACAGGCCATTTTCTTCTTCCAAAGGGGCAAACCTCCCTTTTCTTAGCCTTCTGTTATTTGTTGTAATGCCTTTTATGTAATTGGTGTGAAGAGTTTCACTTATATATGACTAAATTTACTAAAACCAAACAAGTATCTTTACTGCTGCTTGCCTTTATAGCTGAAGGATCTGGAATAACAGTAATTTAATTAAAATTACCAAATGGATAGTGAGTGGTCTGCTAAGGAAGACCTTGCCTTACATTTCAGAACTCATTCTACCATGCATGCTGTGGTAGCTCTGTTGAAAAATATTTCCATGTCTGTCATGGACCGCAAAACAAGGACTGGGATAGCAAAGTTCTTCCCACTGTAAGGAAGTGCAAGTTCGTGACCAGCTGAACAACCTGAACATACATAAATCTATAGGGCTTGATGAGATGCTCCTCAGAGTCCTGAGAGAGTTGGCCAGTAGTGCCAGTCAGGTGAAGTAGCTGGTGGGTGGAGAAAGGTCCCCATTGACCAATGTCATGGTTTTACAAGGGAGTGACTACATGAGTGGATAAGGGAAGAGCTACAGATGTCATTTATCTGGACCCTGTAAAGCCTCTGATATGGTCCCTTACAACACCCTTCTTGCTAAATGGGAGAGAGATGGATTTGAGGGGTGCACTGTTCAGAGGATAAGGAATTGACTGGATGGTCATATCCTGAGGAGAGTGGTCAGTGGCTCAGAGTTCCAACGGACATCAGTGACAAGAGGGGCCCTCAGGGTCCCTATTGGCACCATTGTTATTTAATGTCTTCAACAATGACGTAGACAAAGGGATTGAGTGCATCCTCAGCAGATTTGCAGTTGACACACCTGAAGGATGGGATGCCATCCAGAGGGTCCTGGACAAGCTGGAGAAGTGGAACCATCTGGACATCAGAAGATCCAACAAGGCCAATTGTGAAGTGCTGCACCTGGGTCATGGCAAGCCTGGTATCAGCACAGGAAGGGGAATGAAGGGATTGAGAGCAGCCTTGCCAAGAGGGAATCGGGGCTGGATGAAAAGCGGGACATGACCCAGCAATGTGCACTTGGATTCCAGAAAGCCAAATATGCCCTGCCATGAATCAAAAATATGTGGGCAGAGCATTGATAAAGGTGATTCTGCTGCTCCGCTCTGGTCTTTAAGATCTCATGTGGAGTTTTGCATCCAGCTCTGAGGTCCTCAGCACAGGAAGGACAGGAGGGAGTCCAGAGACAGACCATTAAGATGACTAGAGGAATGGAAAACCTCTCCTATGAGGAAGGGCTAAGAGGTTGTTTCTCCTGTAAAGACAATACCCCAGTCAGATTTTATGGCACCCTTCCAGTTCCCTGCTGAGAGTGGTGGGGCTGGAACTAGATGATCTTTAAGGTCCCCTCCAATCCAAATCATTCTATGGTCTCTAACACAGGCTCTGAGTAGATACACACAGTTTCTATTGCCCTGGATCCCAGAAAGAGTCTCCAGAAACTCAGTGCTACATTGCAGTCCTCTGTAGCAAAGATGATGTGTATTGACAGCACTATGAGAAGAAAGCAAAATTATTGTTGGTATCTACTGTGCACCACAGTTCACACTGATACACCACGTTCTCCCATCCTGCTTTCTCAACCTTGATTTTGAAAATTAGGGAAAATTGTTGAAGTGTGTGGAGCACAGGAAATCATACCAAGTCAGTATAAACCAGAAAGAGAATGGTTGCCATTCATTGGCATTGCCATGTCAATACTAGGGTAAAAAAAGAAGTCTGTAATCATATCGGTAGTAGTATCTTAATGAAAATGTGCATTTGGATAAGGTATCTTGAAGAACTCTGTTGGTAAGATGATTCATGTAATTCACCAAAATATTTTACTCTTTTTCAGCTGTCATTTTGCCCTTAATATGTCACAGTATATATTGTTGTTAGGAATTACATCAGTTTTATATGCTCACTTATGAAATCAAGCTGAGAAATTCTTGTTTTTCAGTACTATACACTCCCTGAACACTCTATGAATTTTATAGTTGCTCTCAACCCAAAATCTTCATCTCCTGCTCCATGCATCGATTTTTTTCTAAATAGTTACCAAGTAATTTCCTGTTACATTTGGTGAGGTTAAATCCAAGAATGCCAGCTCATGATTACTTCATATTTCAAATACAGCTTTTTGTGGGAAACATTAGAAACATGGTCAGATTTCTGAAGTTTTGCTTTCCACATATGAATTTTTTTTATTTTTTTTAAATAGCCATCATGAAGCTGTGGTTTATTATACTTGAGTAAACTACCATCTCTATGCATTTGGATGTGTTTTTCCATTAAGATAGTAAAACATAAGTGAGGCGAGCTATTTGAAAAATGAAACAAGGGAGGTGAAAAAGTTGAAATCAAACATTATACAAATATTTAATAGTCTTCATGCAGATTTTAAGTTTGGCAAGGGTTTGGTAAGGCAGTTTGCTATTGTTTTACTATGCTGTATTGGAGAACAAAATTTAAGATATACCTATGATCTTTAAAGAGACATTGACAGTGTGGTTTGTGCTCCATTTCTAGTACTTTCCACTGACCAAATTTCAGGTGTGTGTTCTATACTTAGCAAATATATAAAGCACAGGAGGAACTGGTTCACAAACATCCAGAACTAATCACTTGCACTGTACAATTTATGTTAAAGAACTTCAAATCTGTAAACAAAAAGTATTCTGCTGTACTTGGCAAAGAGAGAGAAACAGAACATGCTACGGATTACGTACTTTTCTTTGCATATGTTCCTAGAAGTAGTTAATTTTGCTGAAAAGTATGCTTCAGGTTGATTATCAACAAGTTTATTAACCCAGAGGTCAAATAAATTCAGAATATCTTCTGTAGCTTGTTCTTTATGTTTTTTATTATTATTATTTTGTCCTCCTATATAGTTATACTCAACACTAGAATCTTATATGATGGAGAATAAAAAGGCATAAAGGCCTTTTACAGGTGTCACTTTGAGTATCTTCATTTTTCTGGAGCCAAATATGAGGGGTTTTAAAGAGGCAGATTATTCAGAAAATGACATCTTTTACTTGGAAATGAAAGCTCCTGGGTTGTTTAGAAATAGAGACCTTAGAAGCTATTCAGACATATTTTAAGTATAAGTATTAATTCAGCTAAAATACTAGCCTACTAAGAACACAGAACCCCCCTCATATAAATTCTGGTAATATTTCAAAATAAAAAATTTATATTTTCAATAGGAGAGAGAATGCATCTAAATATTGCTTTTAAAATTCCTTTTCTGTTTCATGACAAAACCAGGATTTGCTGGTTGTATTATAATTAAGTTATTGCCTCAGTAGATGGCACTCTTCCCTCTGAGTCACCAAGGTGCCTAGGTCATCTGTATTTAAGGTTTCCTTTTTTTTAGATACAGTGTGGAATTGATCCTGACTCCCACTGCTCATTAGAACATGACTATTAATTGTCATATTCTGACAAAATGTCTGTTTAACTGTTGCATTCTTGCTTGACTCAGTCTTTGCTACAGCTGCTTGATAACATCTTTTCTGTGAACTGCTGTATGTGTTACTATTAAAATATTTGTTATGCCCCCCCATACATACACTCCTCCACACTTCCCTCCTCAGCTTGCACCTAACAGGGCCTGATTGTCAAATTTTTAGTCACCTAACTTTTATTATTTTTATAGAGTTGTGTGCATGCCAAGGTTAAAATTCTGTGTGTGAAATGTATATATTCAGTTGTGTTGATACTCTGCACTCATTGCATCCAAACAGGATCTCTTACTATGGGTTCTTATCTGCTAAAAGGTCTGATTGTGCCACTACAGGCATAAATGCAAATAACCTGTAAACCCTTTTAAATATTACATACAGTATTTAAATACATGATTTTCACATGCATGTTATTGAAATCCACTTGAAAATTGAATTTTAATGCCAGTGTGGTTGGGTCATAAAAAGTTACAGTCTCACAATTTTGACTGTTAGTACTTTTGTCCATGCCATGCTGCAGATGTCTGCATCCACTAAACCCATGGCACCAAGAGAAACTGGGCTTCACTATCTCTTCATTATTCTTAGTACTTATGCCAAAGAATGCTATATGCTTATTTTGTAATTATACTTAAGATGCATCTTCTGCTGTTCCTCATGAATTTTGTTATACTCTTTAATTGGAGTCTTTCTTTTTCTTTGAAATCTGGTCAAATGAAAAGATAAATCCTCTTCATCCTCCCAAATAGAAATTACAACCAAGGTGTGCTCCTCTGATGCTTTGTGATGTTTTGTTCCTGAAACCTTTGATAGATTCTCAACCAGAAATCTAAGGCTGGTTTAGTAAAAGCCATCAGCTATCTGCCCGTGGTGATCTGTTACATGGTGACAAGCACTGAGGAGTAGATTCTCTAGGAATCAAATTTCTTTCTGCGATGACTTTGAAAGCAGAATCATTATTTTGTGCCCTTTCCTGCTCTTTTAATGCACTACCAGTCACAACTTCCATTTTTCTCCAGATTGGATGGTAGACCATTTTTCTTTCTCCAGAATTTTAGATTAGATTTAGACTTTTAGATGTGATTACATTTCTGGATTCTAGACTTCTAGATTCCTGCCTGCCTATCCCCTGCCAAAGAAATCTTCACATGATTTGAAATTATTAATTACCTGTTTTTTCTGCTCAAGCCCTCCTTGAACGAAAAAAACCCTGTTTTTAATTCTGACCCCTGCTGCCCAACTCCCCAACCCCTGCAAAAAAATAGTTTTCAAAAGACTGAGATAATTTCTGATCTTTTGTTGTTTAAAAAAACTGAAAATGTTGTCAGTAGCATATCTTAGCAGTGAGTTGTAATTTTGGTAGTCTGGAATTTGTGTAACCTTACTAGTTACTCACTCGCAAATGACGAAATTTTGGAATTCTTAGTAATGACTTTAGATTTGGTATAAGACTAACTGGGGTGTCAAATCCTGGTCAGTCTAATGGAGAAGGAAGAATCTTCAGATCATTTAACTAAAATATTTTTTCATGTGTGTGTTTGGAGTCTTTCTGAAGTTGAGACATAGTCCCTAAATGCCTTGCAGTTTTACGTGTTTTGGAGTTTTGAGTACATGTTGACCAACATGACTTTTCTGGGAAGATTCCTGATCTGCATAAAGTAACACTCATGCCAGAGAAATAAAAGGGTCTGTGTAATAGGTAGACACATAAACAACTTACTAGGAAGTACCAAGAAGATAACAGAAGTTTGCTTAGTCCACAAAGCCGACTGCTTCACTGTCAATAAGCTGGGAGTTCATGCAATTATGATCTTGGAGGACAAGATGCCTTAAGGTCAGAGGAGGAAGAATAAAAACTGCCAAAATTCATTTGTTCTTTTCTATATGGCCGGTTACAAAACCTTGCTTTAAAATTAGCTTTGTACTGAGTTGCAGACTGTCCAATGCTGATTTGTTTGAATCAAATAGCTGCTGTAGGTATTTGTAATATTATGTTAGGACATCAGGTGTAAATTATTAAAGTTAATATTTTTGTTATTTCTGAACATTTTGTTCAGGTTGTGTTCTGGAAACTGTAGAACTTGTATTTTTGGGAGCTGATAACATTCAGCTTCCAAATGTATGTGATTCTTTTTCAGACTTTTTAAGATGGCTCTTTGGATAGCACTGAGGTTGCATTTGGATTACCTTCACACTACTTCAGCCAGACACATGTAAATCTCTCATTTATTACTCTTAGCAGCTTGAAAAAGGGAGTGCTAAGTGAATGGATAAATAGGCAGGAAGAGGTACAGGCAGTTCCTTAGCTTGCACATTAATTTAGCTGTAATGAAAGGTATTTGCTTATATTGTTATTTTAGGACAGTTAGTCCTGCTTAGAAATTGCAAGGTCATAAGTAATGCTGACAAATGTTCATTGTCCAGATTCTTTCAGAAGAAATTTCTGCCCTATGAGCTCTTTCAACCACCTGCCAAAGCAGAGTGAAATATGTTATGCAATTCCGAACAGTGTGTTTGGAATCAGTAAAGAACAAGAAATTATACTTCAAATACTAGCAAAACCAAGGAATTTTTCAGATGTGTGAAATGTAATCTGTTAGGCCGTGGAACTGTTTATGGGTCTTTGACCAAGCCTGGTTTTGAAGCTATTCCATTTTAGTCACATTTTGGCTATGATTGTTAATTATTTAGTGGTTAAAAAAAACAAGCATAAAACAATAGCAATAGTATGAGATGCACTTGGTCAGGAATACTGTGAGGTTTTGCAATTCTGTTTTTGGTTATATCTTGAGTCAATTAAGCAGATTGTTTGGCAGTCCAAAATACTCTGTTCCTGTATGTGTCCCTTCCTAAAAATGGTATTCTAAATAGTATGGTGCTGTGCTAGAGGTAGTAACTTCACTGAAACACATGGTTCTTCTTTATAGTCTGTGCACTGCCATCTCTCCCTGCATTGCTTTTTCCTGCACATTCTCTTAAGTAGCTCAAGAACTTAAACAGATTAATAATGCATTTTAATTTTATAAAATTTTTTAACTAAGAAAAATAACATTTCAATTCAGGTTTTTTGCTTTAGGCTTTTACAAATTAGAATCATAGAATAATAGAATCATTAAGGTTCAAAAAGATATTTAAGATTATCAAGTCCAACTGTCAACCTAGCATCACCACCACCAAACCATATTTTCAAGTGTCACATTCACATGTTTTTTGAACACTTCCAGTGATTCCACCACTTCCCTGAGCAGCTTGTTCCAATGCTTTACAACTCTTTCTGTGAAAAAATGTTTCCTAATGTGTAATCCAGACCTCCCCTGGCACAACTTAAAGCCATTTCCCCTCATCATGTCACTTGTTGCCTGGAAGAAGAGGCTGACCCTCACCTTTCTACAGCCTCCTTTCAGGCAGTTGTGGAGAGTGATAAGGTCTCCTCTGAACCTCCTTTTTCCTGGGCTAAACAAGCCCAGCTTCCTCAGCTCCTTACAGGACTTGTGCTCCAGACCCTTCCCCAGCTTTACTGCCCTTATCTACCCTCACCCCATCACCTCAATGTCTTTATTGTTGGGGGTAGGCCAAAAACAGCGCAGCACTCGAGGTGTGGCCTCAGCAGTGCCCAGCACAGGGGGACAATCCCTGCCCTGCTCCTGCTGGCCACACCATTGCTGATCCAGGCCAGGATGCCCTTGGCCTTCTTGGCCACCTGGGCACAGCCTGGCTCATGTTCAGTCCCTGTCACCAGCACCCCCAGGTCCTTTCCAGCCACTCTGTCCCAGCCTGTGGCCCTGCCTGGGGCTGGTGTGAGCCAAGGGCAGGACCCGGCCCTGGGCCTTGTTGAACCTCACACCATCGGCCTCAGCCCATGATCCAGCCTGTGCAGATCCCTCTGCAGAGCCTGCCTGCCCTCCAGCAGATCAGCACTGACACCCAGACTGGTGTCACCTGTGAACTTGCTGAGGTCTATACACATAATTGATAAAGATGTTAAATAGGACTGGGCCCAACACAGTCCTGAGGAGCACCACATGCTTTTTCCCATGGCCTTCCAGGCAAAAGTGGGAATTTGATTAAAGTATTTACATTTGTAAATGACTTGTATTTATTGAATAAAGCCATGCTTGACAATAGAAACACTAAAATAACTTAAACTGAACAAATGAGAACCAGACTACTTTATAAAAGAGAAATTACAGTTAATAAATTAAAAAGAAAATCAAATAGTGGTAATTCTTACATGTTATCCAATCTCTTTTAAAGCATCCTTACTTTATTAAACTTCTAAATTGATCCTTCCTTTTCTATAAATTTGTGGAGAAGTTAAATGTTTTAGTTCAATAACTTTACATAAAGTATTAATTAAAAACCAGTAATTTTGTGACCTTAATACAGTGAAATTCTCCCTGTTTTTTCAGCCACAATTGAAAGAATTTTTTTCTTGGATGTGAATTTTTCTTGTTGGTAGATCGTATGGTATTTTCCTGGCATTATTTGTAGTGATTTAGGTACATTAATTTCTAAAATTTACTGAGGCAAAAAGAAATAAGGCATGCATATTTTTCTTTCAGCTTGAACTTCCTGGATTTCCTACAGTTACTGTTTTGCTGGCATCGCAGAAGAGAATGTGCTTTACAGAACAATGTCAGGTGTTTAAAATTTCACAGTCAACTAATTGGGGAATGAAGTTCAAGAGATTTCATGTGTAGTTGTTAGGAAGATGTAGAATTGTTCCAAATCAGAGCGGAATGCAGACGGAGCCTCTTCCCCCACTTTTCTGTACTGATAAACAATTTAATACTATACAATAACTGTGGTTCTAATTCCATTTTTAGTAACGTAATTTACATGTAATTTACTTTCCAATGAATATTCTGAAGAGTTGAGTTAGCATGTAATTTTTATTGTTTCATGATTATTAATTAAATGATGTGAAGATTTTTAGATAACACCTACTTAGTATCTATTGGACTCAGTCCAAAAGGGACCTCTGGAGGTTTTCAGTCCAGTTGTTATCCCCTAAGCAGGGTGAGCTATGAGATCAAACTAGGTTTCGCAAGACTTTACCCAGTCAAATCTTGCAAAACCTTTTTGGGCAGACCACTTTACTACTTGACTGCCCTCATGGGGATAAAGGTTCTCCTTAGAGCCAGCCAAAATTTCTGTTCAGCATTTAAAATTTTATAAAACTTGTGGGAATAATTATTTTAATAGTCTCATGGTAATATGCAGTATGTGGTAAAAAATGAAACAGAAGTTCAGGTCAATTTTAATATGAAGCAGTAGATTGTCAATTAAAAAAAAAAATGGAACTTTTCTTTCATAACATCTGTAGGGGGAACCAAACTAGTTTTGGAAATACAAATGTGTTTTTAGAAAAGACAAAATTGCTAAATACTTGGTGGGCTTAATAAATGTAATGACGAGGAATTATTATTTTTCTCCCACTTAAAGATAGATTAGCTTTGAAAGACTAGTTTACAAAGTGAAAGCTTGAATAATCTATGGAAGTTTTAAACCTAAGGAGTCACTGAGAAATTCTTTTTGACAGTCATGTAGTATTAATATGGATCTAATAATAGATTAGTTTGAGGAATTCACATACAGAGAAAGGAGTCCTGACATATGCATCCCTTTGCAAGATAGATCACTGTTGCTGAAGCCTATTTTCTTTCCTACCTAGTGTTTTTGTGCTGTTTTTTTTTCTGTGTGTGGGGTTTTTTTGTCGTCTTTTTTTTTTTTTTTTTTTTTTTTTTTTTTTTTTTGTCAGGAGTAATAAAATAAATTGTACCAGCTTTACTCTTACATTCTTTAAGGTGAGGGGAAGTAAGGATGTATGCCTGCAGACAGCCTGGATAGATATAGTTGACTAATCCTAACTTGTGTACAATAAGAGTAATGTACTTTATGAGGAGCCACTGCTGTAAAGTCAGTTAATGTTCTCAAGGTATTCAGCCATTCATTCACAACACTTAGTTGCTGTCATCATTAAAATGATTTGTAAAAAATAAGTTAGGCAGAAAATGATAATAGATGCGACACAAACTTTTTTTGTCTTCAGTAGAGCTAATATTTCTTCCTGGCTTGTGTTACACGGAAGAGAAGATGAAACAAAGATTTGCATCCAGTTCTGAATTGTATGGGTTCTGCTTTTCATATAGACACGCTTCAAAGATCCATGTAAAGTGCATGTGTTCCATTTGCCAGCCCCTTTTAAAAAACACAAAAAATCAGATTAAGTTCCTTCTGGTCTTAACATGACAGGTTGATGTGCTCTGACAAACTCAAACAAGATCTCCAAGATATTTTTCTTCTTGTAAACCTGTGTATTTCTTTTAAACTGATTCTCTTTGTCAGAACAGTCTTTGCTTCTGCTGCCATTTCATTCTTTCACTCTATGTATTTATTTTCCTTTCAGTTCACAAGCAGAGCTATGCTAGCTTCAAACTTTGTATTTGTGTCATCTGGAAAACTACCGCAGGTGTCCAGCACTCAACTGGCTTTATATTGTTCTTTAAGCAATCAGATCAAATTGTTTGCTGATATTTTTTGGAGAGGAGAAATCCTTTATTGTAACTTATTGTAACACATGCTTATAGAAAAAAGCACTAAACTTGTAAAATATATTGCTGTGCGTATGCTCTTAAAACACAAAATTCTTTTGATTCTAGTCAGGGTTAAAAATCATTAAGGTGGAATGACTGTTTTTCACCTGTAGAAGAAGTCAGCAAATAAACTTTATTGCATTGACTGAAGAAATTTCTAATTACTGTATTAACCTCCTGAAATTTAGCTGTTTGTGTAAATACAACTTTGTGATTCTTTAACTGAGCCCAAGCACAGGATGTACTGTTCTCATTATTTTCAGGAAAAATAAGTTGTGACAGTATATGTGTAAGGGTTTCAATCTTTTTCTCAGAAATTTTGTACAGATATCTACCAGAAGTAGCAAAAAACAACCGCTGTTCCTTTTATTGGATAATACTGTTATTTTTCTGAGAACATTTGGACTACATGTCAAGTCAACATTGTTAATCCAGCAAATTAAATATATTAAATACATTATTGGGAAAAGAACAAGGAACCCTATTATGCTGTTGATTAAACTGGGCATAGTATGCATAGATCTTGAATAGTTTGTATCACTCTGGCCTTCTCATCGCAAAAGGTTTTCAGAGGATTGGAGAAGAGTAGCAAGGATGACTGAAAAATCATGACTTTGTTACAAGGAATGACTAAATTGAGGACTCTCTTACTTGGAGAAGTCAACTTTTGGAAAAGTCAGATCTGGGACAACACTACAGTGATCTAACCAGTTACAAGATTGTACAGAGGGCATAAATGAGGAAAAAATCATTCATAGCGTCTTTGACCACAAGAACTTGAGGCTGTCCAGAAAATATAGAAGAAGAAAGACTCAAAACCAGGAGAAGGGAGGCAGCCCTTTTTAATGCAAGGTTTAGCTAATGTTGAAACTTCTTGGCAAGTCACTTTATGGAAGCTGGACATATGTATAGGTTGAAAGGTTGGCTAGGCATGTTCACAGAAGAAAAATCCATTGAAAGTACTAAATACACAGAAGCACATCTGTCTGAAAAATTCTGAGCCAAAAATAGTTGGGAGAGTACTGGTATAATTGAAATTTTATGCTTGCAGTGGTGTTATTCTTTCTTGGGCCTTCTCTTAGTTCGTTGTGAAGGCAGGGTATTGGGATAGTGGAATCTGTGGTCTGGCCCATGTTGCAAATCTTAGGGTTCTTCTGTACCAGGTGTGGTCCATCATCCTAATGAACTGCTATTCTTTACAGCCAATGCTTAGCCTTTCATACCATGTGCAGTGTGAGTAAGGGTAAATAAAGTGGACATTTTGTGTATAAAGATATGTGATCTTCTCAGAGATTGTAAACCAATTGTTTACAATATTCAGAAATTTAGGAAAGATATGCTCACAGTAAAATCATAGAAAGAAATAATAGAAAAATCTTAGAAATGTATGTGCAGTATGTTATTGCTCTAACTTATCTAATTTATTTCTGTAGAATAGAGCGAAAACTTGGTTAGTAATCATAGCTGTTAGCTGTGTTTCCCTTCTGCCAGAGGTCTAGACTAGTTGCTTCCTATTTTCTGCTGTGTGGCAGGATGCCCCCAACCACACCTATGTAATTAGTTTTGCTAGCTTTCCTTTTCCCCAGACTTGGTTGCATTAGCACACTCTAAAAAAAACATTGCCCTACAAGCTGCTTGAGCTGTTCAATGTCAATGTCCTTTGAAAAAAAGCTTTATGTATTAGTTGCTGGGCTTATCCTGAATCTACTGATAGAGAAATTGTTCACAGTGTACTTAGAGTAGATGTGTAGAAATTTCTGGTTTATTTATTATAGCCCAGTTTGAGCTAGCTACGTCTGTGTAACTCCATCTAAATTTTGGCTCAATACTGAGAATGCAATAAAAGTTTCGAACACTTCTGAGGTTCAGAATACAAGAAATCAAGTATTTCCTATGCTCTGGTGATAGTGCAAATGCTGAATCTCTAAGTTATCTCTGAATATTATTGAAATCGCCATTGTCACACAGGTAGGTGGGTCTACATTTCTGATGCACTTGCCTAATATTTTTTTGTGTGAATCAGGAGTTATCCTAATCCTAAGGGCACTAACAATACTACTCATTGTGATAAACTTGCAGCTGCTGTTCCATTGTTATATTGCTGAAATTGATGGATACAAATGACAGCTTTAATTTTTTTTTTCAGAACTGTGTTTATTTTTACTTTTTTTGACTGCATTTGCAGTTTAGTAAAAGTAGTATGGAAGTGTTGCATTTACAATGCAGTTATTGGAAAGATTTATATTAATCAGGAGAACTAGAACTTACAGCAGCAATAGTTTTTCTGGCTGTCACTCAGAATTTATCCACCCAAGCTAAGTATCAGAACAAAGTCCAACAGAGACAGACTTTGGTTGTCTATGGCAGCATTAAAGACATGGAAAACTAATAATAGAAAAAACTGTTTCTGATGAGTGGTGTGTAACATGTATGTTATTCTTTTCCTTCCTTGATTTAAATAGCTCTTTTTGGTTTGAGGTTTTTGAGGAAGGAACCAAATAAGACGTGTTTTTTATTTTAGAGCAGAATGCTGTTGTGGTGTACCACTTTCTGTAAGGCAAAGGATGTGCTGAATAAAAGCTTTAGAAAGACATCAAAAATACTGTGTGGTAGAGAGTATTACTGTTGGTAACCTGTGCAAATCTAGTGAATGACCAAATTATCTTAGGAGTTATTAATTCCATTGCAGTTCTCTAGTATTAGTGACATCCAGTTCTCTAGCATTAGTGACATTGTCTGGACTTGCAAAATTACCTCTATTTTTATATAGTCAAGTATAAGTATAAAAAAAAAGAGAGTAGGGTTAAAGTACAAGCTAGCCACTGTTTTTCTCTTTTTTTTTTCCCCCTTATTTTCCACACTTTAGAAATAGGAGTTGGAGTTGTTACATAGCTTGAACGTTTTGATCCATTTAAGAGAAAGCTGAAATTTCAGTCTCATCTGGCAGCAGTTCAGTTTATAGTCATAGATGTTGGAACTAGGTCAATTTAATTTTTCAAAATAGGTATCTTTTTACTTGGTCTTTTTACCTTTATTCAAAAATGAAACATCTATGATTGGGTGCATAGATAAATCATGTTGCATGGCATGAAGAATAAAAAGTAAAAAATATGTAACTCTAATGAAGTTGGTAGGTTTGTTGACCAAAGGTGTGTGAGAAGGATAGTTCTTATTTAAATGATTTGTTCTTCAAACCTATAATAATAGAAAAGTGAGTGTCAAAATGTATAATTTGGTTTAAAAGTGAAAAATTAAACCTTGTTTTCAGAGATAACATGTCTGGAAATATTCCCTAAAAATGAAATATTAATAATTTGTAGTATTTAGCCCTGTTTACTCTTAGTCAAGAGAGAATCAGTGCTTAGGCTTTATTTTATTTTCTGAAAAACTTTTCACACAGATTAACTGGCAAATCTAGTCTTATATATATGAATTACATGTTCACCTATCTGAAACTTATACAGAGCTTAATGCCCAGTCATAAATATTTGTTGGTTTTGCCTAGCCTGAATTTTCTTACTTTTTTTTTATATTTAAAGTTCATCCATCTTGATAGGTGTTCCCTCAGCGATTTACTATGACTGTATTTTGGTCTCCTAAACTCTTTTCCATTAAGAAATATTTCTTCAAAAGCCTTGTTTATTTATGTCAGTATCTATCTTAAATATTACTCATGCTTATTGGTAACTTTCAGAGTAATTTTGGAGTAGTTTGATGTACATATAAGTAAACAGCTGGTGTTTCATGCTGATTTTGAACAGTTTGATCTTCTAATAAAAGTTTTCATGCTTTACTCACTTACTGTACGTAAATAAAAGATATTGTGTGGATTATTCTTGTTGATTAATCAAATTCTTTAAAGTGTATCTAATACTAGTATTCATGTACATATCCAATCCTGTAGCAGGTATATTTCTATCTCAGTGTTAGCTTGATGCAAATACTCCCTTCTGGCACACTGGACATTTCCAGTAATATACAGCTTGTAGTAATAGTGTTTTATAGAGACTCTTTTCAGTTAATGGGCCAGTTTGGATAATGAGACTGGCAGAAAGGGCATTGTTATCCCTGAATTTATAAATACACATTAACATGTAAGGAGAAATAATTAATTTTGCTTTTGTGTCTACTGCTGTTAATGTTGCTGTTAGAATAACTTTTTGAACTGTTACACATGCTTCAGAAAGTTAAAACAGCCCGTGAGTACACGTGGTGGCGACAGAAGGGCCACAGTGTAATAGTTCAATGTGAGAAATCCCATATCTTTATCTGATTTAAAAGAAAATTGTAAAAGTGTTTTCAAAGGGAAGGAGCTCTTCTGAAACAGTGGGACTCAGCTTTGTTGATAAAGGCACAACCATATCTCCCAGATAGACAGTGAAACAATTTGTTTTTTTCAGAATAAACAGGAAATAATGAAGGGCTGAAGACAATAAAAGAAAAATCAATTAAATTATAAGATGCAATCTCTGCCTCTGGAGTGCCCTAAGCCACAGAGCTGGGGACTTCTATCAGGGAAAGGTATCATTATGAGCTATCCTGTGCTCTTTGCAAACACTCACAAATGACTACTGTGGAGGGAAAGGTCGATAGCTGGGTAACCTAAGACAGTTTTTCTCAAACTATGCTCCAAACAAGTCTTTATGTGAGATTGAATAGCTTTGAAGGAGTATTTTTTAACTTCTCCAGCTTCTAGAATAAATTACTTACGTTTTTATGCTAAAGGTGGGTGGAGGTACAATTAAATCATTGTGATGCTTTCTTAAAATCTGTGAATTAGTTTGTCTCTTTATTTTTTATTTATTTTTATTTTTAAAGTGGGAATACCTTTGCTATCATAGAACTCTGTGTGAGCTACGTAGTTGCACAACTGCATGCATTAGGCCTGAAAACCGATAGTTTACAGGGATCAGGAGGAATCCTCTTTCCTTTCTCTGCAGTGTACCAGGAGACAAATGGCTGTATTCCCCTAAGGTGCCTGGGATTGGCTATAGCTGCAGATCATTTACCTGACAAGTTTGAGCAGTGCTTACAATATTCACAGAGAATTTGTCTTTCTTATCTGTTTGACTTAAGTGTCCTACTCAAATGATCAGGAGCATGCCCGTCATCAGATTTGCAAAGGAAATGGATTTTTCTTCAGGTTAGAGTTACAGATAACAGAGACTTCTTGAAGACATAGTCTGTAGCTTACATCTACACTAATACATTAAATAAACATGCCAGTGGCTTTTTTACTGCACTGAGTACCACTGGAACAGATCTTGTGTACACAGTACTAAGCTGGCTTCTCCAAAACTGATTAGTTTGGTATGTTTTGCCTGTTAATAATCATGGCCATCTCCACAGCTTTTTGTGGGAGTTTTTTGAGTTTTCATGGTAGAAATCTGTCCAAGGGATGTTTCTTAAAAAATTGTGATAGGGTTTTAAAACACTTTGATAATGCATAGTAGAATTTCAGTGTCTAGTGTGATCCCTTTAATTTTTAATATAGTATGTAAGTATATTTTAGCATGGTGCCTGTATATCCTGCCAAAAAAAGGAATAGAATGTTTTCTTTTTAAAGTGTCCCTGTATGTTTAAAGTGTCTCTAACTCTCGCTGTTTGATCCATGGCATGACAGGAGTGTATTGCTGCTCTGGTCTTGACCATCCTGTTGAACAGATAATGGTCTGTCTATTCACTTTCCTTCTGGCTGATGTGTCAGTCAGAGTTGTCAGTGACAGTTGTACATTCATCATGCATTTCCTGTCTGTCTGCTGCAGCTCTTCAGCAGCCCCACAGGAATGCCCAGACATCTTCCCCATCTGCCTCATGAAATGACTTCTGATTCCTTCAGGGCAGACATGGCCATGTAATCAACCATCTTCCCTCCTACCTCTTTTCCATTCCACTTCTGCAGTATGGTCACATTTCAGGGGCACTGCACCCACTTTATTAGGAGTTATATGATCTTCTTTTTTGGCTTGGGCACAGGTTTTTCTTGGCTGTCTCAAAATGATCTGGCTGCCACCTTATCCCAAGTTATTTACCTATATAACAGTGTTCTTTCATTCAACTTTTGTGTGGTGTCCTTCTTATACCATCTGTCAGTGAACTGAACCAACAGTTTTGCAGCTGTCATAATTGTGACTGTTATAATCTTTAATGGTTGGTTGAGATAATTGCTGGCTTGAAAATCTACCTTTTTGGTCTCTTTAGCTCCTGAAGTATTTACTAGGCTCCTAGTGATCAAACTACTTTTGTGCTGCATTTTTGGGTGGTTTTGTTTTTTGTTTTGTTTCTTTGTGGGTTGATCTTCCCCCCCATCCCCCCCTAGCAATTAGACCCATCTAATCTTATGGGCAGTTGTGATGATTTGTATTTTCAGAGGTTTCTTGATTGAAAATTACTATCTGCCAAATATTACATCTGTAGTCTTCTGCATTTGGAACCCAACATCTGAGAACTAAATGGATTCCCCTGAATGTTCAAAATAAAGTTAGAGGAAATGGTGTGAAAACAACAAAAAAGACAAGTTATTCTGATTTTAAATCATATAGAGAAGCAAATGATGGAAGCAAGCAATTTGGTTCATAAGAATGCTGTGGCTGAAACTATTCTTTGAAAGCAATAAGATGAAAATGGAGCTGGAAGTTGATGGAAATAAAATAAGTCATTGGACACTGAAATTTTTTTCAAAAGTTAAAAAAAATTTTTCCTGGTAAACTGGGGCCTAGGAGAGTGTATGAATATCCTTACAGGAAATTAATCATTGTCTGTAAAAGCTGAATATTTAGTGATGGCATATTTAGAACATGTTACTACCCAGGTATGTGTCTTGCAAAAATAATTGATATATTGGAAAATAAAATTATATTTTCCCTAGTTTTATTATATAATTTAAGTTTCATTATTGTCATATTTTCTTCAAACTTCTAGCTTATGTATAATGAAGAACACTCACTTCCCAGCAGAAACTGAAGAATAGCATGGTTTTTGTTTTTCAAAAATATAACAGAAACAAGGAACTTAATTAATACAATTCTCTCCTGTCAGTTCTTTGTGAAACTGAACCTTAGTTGAGGAGTAATTTCCAATTCCTACCTGTAGGACTGTAAGTTGATTCAGGCCATAAAGCAAGTTTTCAGCTCTGCTGAACGCAGTGACAACATTTTACTTGAGTTGAGGGGAATTGGCTTTATTCTCAAACATCCATTTTATCTAAGGATGTTTGTCTTTAATTGTTTTTCTGTATTGCCATTGGGTATTAAAAAGCTGAAGATCTGTGTATTTCAGAGACTTTTTTCCATTCAGTTCTCAATTACGTTCTAAAGAATTTAGTTAGGGTTTTCTCACTAAATAAGACTGAGCCGTCTGCTTTCTTTGAGGAGCAAATTTTGCTTAAACTTCAATAGGATTAGGTTCAGACACTGTCCTGAACATGGAAATAAGAAGTTTGGTTCCTTAATGATGTAAAGGCAGGAAATATTCAGTAAAAATCCTTGTTTTGCTCTGAATCTGTGTCGTCTTGACACTTAGGAACATTTCAGTGATTATATTTCAAGAGAAATAAGAATGCTTTTTTGTAAGAATGTTTTCTATAAGAATGCTGATTTGGTTATCTTTCCCTCCTCCAGACAGCAAATGGGAAATCAGTGTACGTTTGAACCACCTTGATGAAATTAGTGCACATGAACATTTAAGTTCAAAATTATAGCTTAATCCACAAACTGCTGCACACTCAGTACCCTTTAAAAATCAAAGGAATTCCATGTGGTCACAGCAGTCTGCATGCATTGAGAGTTTACTGGATTAGTTCCAAATTTTAAGCTTTGTTATTTTGTTCGTGGATTTGGCTTGCAGACAGACCATAACTCTTTCAGCAGTGAAAGGTATATATCTTGTGATTAGACTCCTATGTGATAACAGTCCTTACAGTATTTTTAACAGAAAATGTCAGGTGATGTGAAGTTAGTAACTATTTGGGTTTAAAATTAAAGCATCAAAATGGTATCTTTTAGTATTTTTTTCTCACTTGCCTTTCTAAAGAGTAGAAATTATTCTTATTAATTATTAATTATTAAGAATTAATTATTTCCTTGCTTCAGAAAGCAAGGAAATCAGTATAAATCGTTGATAATCAATAGCATATTAGGAGTGACCTTTTATCACTATCCATATTATAGGATTGCATAATCAAAATATGAAGGTGTAATTAATGGACTGCTGCATGACCACTATTTTAAAAACTATGCCACAGAAAACGTTTTAATTTCATTGCTAGCTCCAAATATTTACACATTAACTACACAAAAACTCATTAGCTTCTGTATTTGAAAGATTGTATCTACAATTACAAAATTTTTCCTTTGAAGATTTTTTATATTTTTGCAGAAATGTTTTTCATTTTAGTTTGTTAGCAACTTATTCTTAAGGTACACTATAATTAGGGAAGGATAATGAGAAGGGCACTATAATGACGGTTCATAACATATCTTTTAAAATTTCATAACATATCTTTTAAAATGGTGTAACAATAAGAGTTCAGTTTTTTTAATTAGAATCAAAGTCTAAGTAGTGCGACTTACACTTAATATTGTTTGATTGATAAGTGTGAGGCCATAGGAGGCTTCCAATTATGTAGAATGTGCAAAACTGAGGGTTTAAGAATCAGTAGCAGTCTATAGCCATGCTGCTATGAGTTCATAACAGAATGGTAGACTGCTTCATGGAGCTGGTGATTATAAAGATCCACTTTAACCATTTTTTTCTTACTGGCAGGTGTCCCACTGGCCTGAGGCCAGCGGCTGTGAGTGTACTGCAGCTTGTGGTTTACACCAGAGTGTAGAAAATGCCGACACCAGCTGGCTGCACATAATTAAACTGATTGCGGTCTGACAACTTGGACTATGATACAGATATGAGATAAATATACAAAGTAGCTTACAAACGTGATTCACTGACGTACTTTATCTACTTTTTTTTTTCTTAACAGATATGATATCTGCACTTATAAAAACAAGCCTTGTGGAACACTGGGTAAGATTATAAAGAGAAATTTCAGCTTATACTTGCTGTTTCTTTGCTTTATACTTAGCTATTGGTTTGTTGGCTAATTAGATCTTTTTCAGTTAGTACTTTCAAAATTTTGCAGTTTTATAAACATGAAAAATAAAAGATAATGTAGATGGATTTTTTCTTTGATACATTGCTGGAAGTCTGAATTATGTGAACTGGTGCTGTGTATTTCATCTCCGACAGCTGTAGTTCTGACAAAACCTTGCAGATGATTCACTTTCCTTCTTAAAGAAGAGAACTTGCTGTTTATTTCCATTTAGCGGTGTCCATAATCTAATTAAAAAAAACCCAGAAGTAAAAATCCTCAGGAAGGTTATAAAACTGCCCCCATACACCTTACAAAAGAAATGGACTTTGAGGTTTACACTGTTGCTGTGTAGTACACAGTGAGTACAGCTTCTTTTTTTTTTCCTTTCACAGACTTAGAAAAAAATACCACAGTGATAGAAAATACAATAACATTGAAACTACCTAAGATAGTGCTGAGACAATGGAGAAGTGCACATGACAACCTTATATTAAGGATGGAGAGCTATTGTTCTCTCCGTACCTAAATACGTCACCAGAAGTTACTTACTACAATAAATAACTATAGATGACCTGTAACTATAGGTTGTTGCCTCCAATGGTTGCTTTAACATATAAAGGAAACATTATTCAAAGACTAATATAACACTTGTTTAGATTTTTTTTTCAGTTTGCATTCTTTTATAAGCTGATTTTCTTGCGGGTGATTCAAGACTAAATTCTAATTCAGCTAGTTCATATTATTAATACTTTTCTCAGTCAGAGTTCATTATTGTATTTGCTTTGTCTTTCCCTCTGTTTCTGTATGCTTGATAGCCTTAACCCATTTTAATTTTTTCTGTAAGTCACATGCAAGTCAGTACAGTTCTTCTGGCAGAGGGGTGTAGTTTACATGGTACTAGAAAGGTACGAGAATTTTGCCTGCTATAAATAGAAACAAAATGCACAGCATGCTTTAGTGAAAGGTAAATCATGCTGATGAATTTCTAAATGTAATTGATTTTATTTGACATTGGAGGTGATGAAACTGAAGAGTTTATGTCATAGAAGTGGCTTTGCAAGCGTTAAAAAAGAAAGGTCGAAAGAGAATACATTAATGCATGAACTATTTAATATTTTTATGTGATCCTTTTGACACAGATCATTAGTGTACTACCTCTTACTCTGATTTTGGCATAAAGGCAAATTCTACTTCAGTTGAATCCAGTGTAACAGAGGATAGATTTGGCAAATATTTTATCAAACAAAAAGTTTAATTAAAAAAATTAAAAATAAGAGTCACATATGGTATCAGTTCCAACTTACTGTTACAGGGGTCTTGGCAACAAAACCATGACAATTTTTCTGCATTATAGGCAATGAATTGGAAAAGAGACAAGGCCCTGTAGTCCTCTTTTGCAAGGCGTTTGATATGCTTGTCACAGTGACATCCAGTAACTAAAGTTAATCATATGTATAAGGAGTCTGTGAAATAGTCAGAGAGAGGTCTCAAAAGGTCAAAAGAAACCTGAATAATTGGCATTCTAGGAAGAGACAGAAGTAAAACATTTCATGTGGCATAAACGTCTGTATCCTACTTCAGACACCTGAAGCAGAGAACCTTTCATAGAACCCCTTAGAAAAGGTAGAAGTCTTTGCAGTATATCTGTGGCTCCAGTGAAGGACAAGTCCTTTTAAAGTCTGAGTCACTGACTATGAGTTCTTAACTTGATCTCTGTCACGTTCTGCAAGTATGGTATGGAGTTATATTATTCTGGTCTTCTAATTTGCTGAAGCAAGTCGTCAGTTATAAGAAGATGGAGATGACTTGATCATTCATATATGGTGGATTTTGCAGGGGAACATGATAGGTGTATATATATGCATTGCCATGTGTCTTCATAATTTCTTCAATTAGAACAGCATGGGTGAACTGTAATTATTGCATTTTTTGCAGATTCCACACTGCAAACTCTCCAGACATACATTGTCAGCTTTTGCCCATGTCTGTCAGTTTGGCTATCAGAACAGTTTTGCTGTGTCCAAATGAGATTTTTTGGGGGAGAAAACATGGAACACATACCCCCCAAATGCTCTATATGTGCCTACAGGAGACCTGAGATCGCCACTGGGGTGTGTTCTCATGATACCCCTGCAATATTTTTTCCCTTCAGGAAGTTTTGAGTCATGTGTAGTGATGTTCAGCCTACAGGATTCAACTAGTCCAGAATGGCCAAACCAGCATGCAAAGATATGCCAAGAGCCTCAACATCAGTGCTTCAGTGTGCTGATCCACTCTTATGCCTTAAAATTAATTACTGATGTGGACTCAGCAGGAAGCCTTTGTCATATTATGATTTCCTTACTATTAGTCCAAATAGAATAATTTGAAGTCCCTGCTCATATAAATAGTTTGCATTGTCTCTTCCCCACTCCCTGTTCTGTTTCCCTCATCTCTTAACCAAACTTAAGCTTTTTCAGGTTTTTTTGTTCTTGTTGATTTTGGGGTTGTTTGGATTTGGACTTTTTTTACTTGTTTTTCTTTTTTTTTTTTTTTTTAATGTAGTTAACTGAGAAGGTAACTTCCTTAAAGAAAGGTTTGCTGCTTCATTCAGATAAGAAATTCTAGGGGAGAAATACACTGAATAAACCTGATGTTTAAAGCCTTCTCCAAGGGCACTAAATTATGGCTGCAGTATGTTCTGTAATAATCTGTTGCTGAAAATGTGTAAGATACAGAAGAGCCATAGGTGGTAAATGCCAATGACGTTCTCTCTCTGAAGAAAATTTTTAAAAGCCCTTGTAACACAATAAGGTTTTAATGCCAGAGGATGATGGGTGATAAATGGAAAAGACTTCCATGGTTAAATGCATGCTTGTTATTAACATGTCTCCTCTCTCTTCACTTTTGCATTCAGTTTTGTTTTTTTAATTTTTTTAACGTACCATGTGAGGTTTTTCATAGCTAAAAACGTTGCTTGTATGCTTTTATGAACCCACTAAACTTAAACAGATTTCTTTAGAAAAATAATGTGGATACATTTTGCTTTCTTCAGGCACAAGAATGTTAAAATAGAAATGCTTTCTTGAATTCCCTCTCCTGGCTCAAGTTACTAGGTGGTCCCAAGTTACCAGAAGTAAAATTTATAAATCTAACCCCTAGTCTAGACATTTTCCAGCACTGACTGCAGTTCAAAAAATATTAATGTCTAGCCGGCAAAGTGAAATTCCCCCCAGTGATTTTGCAAATGACTAGAAAGTTAACCTCTTGCCAACTGCTCCTTCTGTGCATAGAAGTTATTAAAAAGAATCCAGGCATTTATAACTAGGGCTTTTAAGACTGAAACACCTTGGCATGACCCTTTGTGTCTCCTTCTGTTTATTCAGGCTTGGCCTCTGTGGCTGGAATGTGTGAGCCTGAAAGGAGCTGCAGCATTAATGAAGACATTGGCCTAGGTTCAGCTTTTACCATTGCACATGAGATTGGTCACAAGTAAGTGAGTTTAAAATAAGAATACATTTTAATTTATCACCTTTTTAATATTAATTAATAATTTTTTTTCTTGCATCATCTCTATTCTGATGTTCTCTGTTTCTGTATATGGTATTCATGAGTGGCATTACATTTTATTTAGTATGTATGACCAGGAGTTTTAAATTTAGAACTGAAGACTCATTATATACCCTTTGATTTCAGATTCCAGTTAAATCTGTCCTTCTGAGACTTGACTCACAATCTTCCTACTCTGTTTCATATTTTTAAATATTTGTTTTTGAAAATATTTTCTCCTCCATTACCTTTTTTACCTTTCTTTATGAAAGAGAAGTGATTGAAAGGTAAATTTTTTTGCTCTTTTTAATTTTGTCTTTAATATAATTCAAAATGTTATCATTGAAACATTGATTCTGTTGTCAATATTCATATGCTTTAAGTCCTCTTTCACTCAAGCATGATCCATATAAAACAGACATAGAGCAGTCAGAATTACTTGTTAGATTTAAAGTGTCAGCATATAGTTTTAAAGAGTATGTTGTTATGGCACCAATAAAATCTGAGTAGTGTTTGGTCTGGAAATATTTCAGGCCTTCCATCAAAAGACAGCACTTGTAGTACATTGTGATGACTCTAAATAAAGACTGGGCACCTTCTTTTATCAAGAGGTTTCCTTTTTTATACATGGGTTGACCAATACAGAGTTATGGACGACATGCTTTTCCACTCATTAGCTAATCGAACTGTTGAAAGTTCCAGTGTGGAATAAAATGAAAGCTAACAATCTGCTGATCAAAAAAAAGGAGTTGGAAGTAAACAGCTATTTTTAGCCCACCTATTATGTTAGATAATCACTGGACAACTATGCCCTCATTTATAATGATGTGTAGGGGCTATGAAAATATTATTAAAATTATGAAAATATTATTAAATATATATTGCTGGAATCACAGAACTACGAGGGTTGGAAGGGACCTCTGAATATCATCTCATTCAAACCCCTCTGAAGGCAGGGTCACCTGGAGCAAGTGGCACAGGAGCATGTCCAGCTGGGTTTTTAATATTTCAAGAGAGGGAGACTCCATGACCTCCCTGGGCAACCTGCTTCAATGTTCTGCCGCCTTCAATGCAAAGAAGTTGTTCCTCATCTTGAGTGGAACTTCTTGTGTTTTATGTTTTGGCTATTGCTCCTTGCCCTGTTCCTGGGCACCACTGGAAAGAGCCTGGCACCATCCACTTGGCACCTGCATTTGAGATATTTGTATATGTTTTATACATGTTATTCCAGAGATACACAAAATTATTTAATATATGCGGCAATTTTAGCATGCAAACATGGCATGTGACCAGAATTTATTTGAAAAGCTTTGGTTAGAATCTGAAAAAAACCCATATAGTGATGGCATAAATCCTGTGATCATAGGAATGTTTTTACCATTGGTGTTTTTTGTGTTTGGTATCTTTTGGCTTCTTGTACATGAGGTCTTTTAAAATTCTGAAATCTCAGCTCTTTGAGGCTTTCAGCTAATTCTTGAGATAGCATGATATGTCAAATGCTGATTTGATAAGATGCAGAAATCATATTCCTTTAGCTTTTATACAAGTCTTTCTTTAACTGCACAGTTATTCAAGACAGTTGCACTGCAAGTTGGGTTTTAGCAATTAACATGCCATGTAGATACCATCAGTAAAACATGGGAAGAATATGTGGGCAAAAAATCTTCAATATTTGTGTTTTGTGGTAGCCACAACATTAGCTGTCATTCTACCCACACAGTGACCGAATGCCTCTACAGCTATGTCAAAGTTGTTATTTCCTCTCAATCTCCTAGTTTCCAGTACTTGCTAGACAGTATTTGCATATGGGATTAAAGTAGTTGCTTCTGAGAGCCTTGTAAGCATTTTTCTTTGTCTGTACCTCTTTTCATACTTAGAATAGGAAATTAACTTCATTGTTAAGTGAAAAATGGAAGCATTTAAATAGAAGCATATCTACATTGAATATGTAACATACAACAAAAGAGTGCTCAATTACACAGAATCACAGAATGAGTCAGGTTGGAAGGGACCACAGTGGGTTATATGGTCCAACCTCCCTGCTCCAGCAGGGTCATCCCAGAGCACACAGCACAGATGGTGTCCAGATCATTCTTGAATATCTCCAGTGAGGGAGACTTCACAGCCTCTCTGGACAGTCTCTTCCAGTGCATGGTCACCTGCACAGTAAAGAAGTTCTTCCTCATTTTCAGGTGAAACTTCTGTGTGTCAGTTTCTGTCCTATTGCTCAGCATCTCTGAGAAGAGCCTGGCTTGGTACCTCCCCTTCATATACTTATAGACACAGATGAGGTCCTCTCTCAGTCATCTCTTCTCAAGGCTGAATGGGCCCAACTCCCTCTCAGCCTTTCCTCATAAGAGAGATTCTCCAGTCCCCTATTTATCTTCACACCCCCCTGCTGGACCTGCTGGACCCACAGCAGGAGCTCCATGTCTCTCTTGTCCTGAGGAGCCCAGAACTGGACACAGCACTCCAGGTGAGGCCTCACCAGGACAGAGTACAGGGGCAGGATCACCTTCCATAACCTGCTGTCAATGCTCTCCTAATGTCCCCCAGGATCCCACTGGCCTTCCTGGCCACCAGGACACACTGCTGGCTCAGGGACAGCTTGTTGTCCAGCAGGACCCCCAGGTCCTTCTCCTCAGAGCTGCTCCCCAGCAGGTCAGCCCAAGGCTGTGCTGGTGCCTGGGGTTGTTCTTCCCCAGGAGCAGGACCCTGCATCTGCCTTGGCTGAATTTCAGATGGTTCTTCTCTGTCCATCTCTCCAACCTGCCAAGGTCCTTCTGAAGGGCTGCACAGCCCTCGGGGGTGTCAGTCACTCCTCCTGGCTCTGTGTCCTCAGAATTTGCTGAGCAGGCCTCTTCATCCAAGTGATTGGTGAATATACTCATAAAAATATATAAGTGGTGTGGAACAGAAGCAAAGAGAAATTTCACACACACACCCCCCACCCCCCTGCCCCAATATGAAGGTATGACTGAACCACTATCAGTCTCTTAAGTTTTCAAGGAGAAATGTATTTCTGGATAGCCTGCTAATTACATTAGAATGGGGGAATTGCATTTTGAAAGATCATATTTTTATTGTTAGTAATTAATTCAGATCCTTCAGGCTGAATTCTTGTATATCATAGTGTGTTAAATTTAACTCATTTAACATTGTATTGATCCAAAGTAGTTCCATTTGGTTGAAGAATACCAGGAAATTACTTCTTGAAACCTTAAAGGAACTGGTAGTCTGATTGTAACAGTCAGTCATACTTTCTGCTAAATAGTTACAGGGGTTTTTAAAAATTTTTTGGTTTCCATTCCTTGCCACTTGTAGTGCTTCTATGTGTATAACCCAGTTTTGATATTGTTCAGCTGTGTGCAGTTCAGACTCATAGCCAGCTCTTTTTATTGAAAATGGTGGTACACAGTGATTATTTCTTTCTTGAGGGCATAAACAGTGGGGAAACTAACATTTTATGGTTGTTTCTTCCTAGCCATAATTCAGAGATTATATTACTCTCAGTACTTCTGTGATAAATTTCAGAGACGCCCTTTAGACTTCAGAATTTCTCTAAAAAACTGAATTTTGATGTTTGACATACAGAATGTCTGCTTTCCTACCACTATATGTTACACACCAAAGTTACCTAAGATTTCTGGTAAGCAAAAGTCACAAACAGTGACATCTTGTACCAGGAGTAAGAATTGAGTGTATATCCCCTAAATTGTTAAGCAAAGTTTGACTTTTTCTTGTTGGTGAGGAGAGGAACTCTTTTCAGGCCTGCAAAATCATGCTTTTACCTCGGACAAGTGGAATGATGTAAGATCCAGTCCCATTTTCTATTCCCCAGCCAGCTGAGTTTAGGTGGCTTTCTGCTCTATGCTTTTATATTTGAATACATTCTAAAATGTCTACCTTGTCCCATGCATGCTTAGTTAAACTGGTAAGGAATCCCAGATTCCACTGGAAGAGAAAGTAGAAGAAAGGTATTTTACTATTCATTGTTGCAGTTTTGTGGAGGAGTAAGCTGAGATTTGGAAGGTGAAAAACAGAGTGAAAAAGAATAAATAGGATAAAAATGGGTAAAGAAAGGAAGTGTCAAAACATGAGGATAGTGGACAAGGCTTAGGATAAAAAGTTGCCCATAGAGCTTGGAGTAAAAAAAGAATTTACTAATGACGACAACCATTGAGGGGCTGTATGAAAGGAGCTGAGGGATAATATAGGTGGCTAAAATAGTTTCTGAAAAGTCAGAATTGTCTTGACTTATAGATGACATAATGAATTTAAATTTGACAGTTTGACAGTCATGTCTTGATAAAGAAAAGATGTGAGAAATAATAACGTGTAGTCAAACCAACTAAATTCTCTTTAAGATGAAGAACAGCGATAGTTTCGAGCATGCATTTAGTTCTAAATTTGTTCATACAGCTAAAGTGGGCCTGAAATTCTAGCACTTTTAAATGTCTTTTTTCAGCCTGTATGTAAAAATAGAAATATTATGAATACCCCTCCTTCTATATGGGAAGCATGGTCTTCAGTGCTGGAGTAGAATCTGGTGATACTTTCAGAAGATGCTTGTCTTTACCTCATTCTTCAGTGACCAGTGATCCTCATGTTTGAGCGATGCATTGGGTTTGCATGGCCAGGTTCTAGTAGCAGGCAGGCTTCAGGGGTGTCTTTTGTGGGAAGCTGCCAGAAGCTTCCTCCATGTCCCATGGAGCCGATGCCAAGAGGCTCCGGGATGGATTGACGGTGGTAGGACAGTGGGCCCATCAGTGACAGTGGTGTGGCTTCTGGGATAGCATGTTTTAGAAAGAGGGTAGAAAACCCGTCTATACAACAGCAGCCAGAAACAGTGAGTGAGAATACATGAGGTAAACAACTCTGCAGACACCAAGGTCAATGAGAAGGCACTGGAGTTGAGGTTCCCCTGCAGCCCGAGGTGCAGACCATGGTGAGGCAGCTATGGCCTGTGGAGGAGCACAGGGAAGCAGAGATCCACCTGCAGCCCATGGCGAACACCATGTAGGAGCAGGTGGATGCCTGTGCTGGAGCAGGGTCCTGGTAGGACCTGTGGCCCTGTGGAGAGAGGAGCCAAGACTGGAGCAGGTTTGCTGGTAGGACCTGTGACCCCATGGTGGACCCACACAGGAGCAGGCTGGGCCTGAAGGATGTGACCCACAGTGGAGCAGTTCATTAGAGACTGCAGCCCATGGGAAGGACTCACTTTGAAGAATTTAAAGGAGAACTCTCTGCAGTGGTGGGTGGACTCCATGCTGGGGAGGGGAACAGTGTGAGGCAAAAGGAGCAGCAGTGATGTGCAATGACTGTAAACCCCCATTCTCCATACAGTAGTAAATTTGGGCCTGGGAAGAAGGGGTGGATGGGGGTAAAGTTGTTTTAGGATTTAGGTTTTATTTTTCATACTCCTATTCTTGATTTGATTGGTAGTAAAATTAAGCTGATTACAGCAAGTTGAATCTATCTTGCCTATGATGGTAATTGGTGAGTGGTCTCTTCCTGTCCCTATTTCAACCCACAAACCTTTCCTGATACTTTCTCTGAGCTGTCCAGCTGAGGAGGGGAGGGGTGGGTGCCTGGCACTGAGCCAAGGTCAACACCACAATCAGTCAGACCTCAACTGCACTACAGGACCTGAGTTTTAGTGAGAGGCTTTCTAGAAGAAGTGCATGTCAAAGAATGTCTTTTTTTGTACAACTAGAAAGAAAATACTCCAGTCTGAGGTAGTAGAGATACATATACCAAACTTTACAATAGCTTTTTCAAACCTAGTTGAAACACAGCTAGGAGGGATTGTACTAACATCACCTCCTGTCAGCTCTGCAGTTGATGCAGTTTTGTCCCTGATGCTGATGTCTTCCATCTTAACTACAGAAGTGTATCTCCAGTCTTCAGTGTATGAACACCTCAACAGCAAACAGAGCACATTAAGCTTATTCCTGCTAGATGTCTAGGAGAGATGGAGTTCAAATGGCTTGAATTTTTAGGGACTAACTATCTTTTCTTAGTTTAAAAACCCCAAACCAAAACCCAACAAAATGAAATGAAACAAAAGGAAACCAAACTAAACCAACCAAAGAAACAAAAACCCCAGCGAAGCAAACCCAGCAAAAATCTTAACCAAATATGTCCACAAGCCACATAAGACCATACATAATTATTTCTAACTCTCTTGCTCCCCACCCTCCATCCCCTGCCCTCATCTTTTTTGCTAAAAGAACACTGTTTTGTGTCTGCTTTTACCATATTGCAGGTTTTAAAAAGTTTTCTTTGGGACTTCAGTTTTAGTGACATGCATATAAAATAAAATGTCATAAACAAATGGCAAAATCCCCAAAATTGTGTGACATGTTTGTATTTAAAATATGGGAAAAGTCTGTCTCTATCTATCTGAAATATTATTTGAAGTTCAGAATTTGCAATACTAAAATAATTTTTCTAACATCAAAGCATTTTTATCAAGTAAACTGAACATAGTAACACTTCACAGGTCTTAAAAAAAGTGCAAGAAATAAAAATCGTGATGAAGTGCAACGTTATCTTAACCTTCAGGGTATCCTGAATTTCCAAAGGATATCTGATCTCAGAGGTTTGCTTCCTGATTGAAGCCAATACTTTCCACTCTGACCTACAGGATAAAGACCTTATGCTTTTACACTATTGGCTTTGTGTAGCACACAAGCCTTATGTGATGTTACTGTTGTGCCATGAAGGCTGGATAGTTATGGCAGTGTAATCCAGGAGAAGTTTGTGCTCTGCTTTTTTGTAAAAGTCCCTCAGAAATCTATCATTTCCTCATTAGAAAGTTCAGGTTTCTGAATAAACTGCATTGGTTTTTAGTAATTTAGAAATTGCTGTGCTTTTAAGAGCCTCATATCTTATTTAATAATAAATGATATTCATTTATAAAAATTGTTTTTGATGGAGTGTTTGGTCATCATCCATAATCCATCTTCCATGGAGAGAAGAACAATATTTAGGAAGTAAATAGGAAAAAATTAGGATAGTAGTGTGCTAAAATTAAGTTGAATTTCATGGCAGATATGCTTTTTATAAAGCTCCTATTATTAAATTAGTTTGTCACAAGTTTTCAGGGAACGTATATGTTCCACTCAAGTTTAAAATTCTGTATTATTTCAAAATAAAACATTAGAGATAGTCCAAATGCTAGAATGATGTCCAAATGCAGGAAATTAGTCATTAAGGTTAAAATCCATGTTAAGACATGGAAATAGAAACTGAAGTAACTAATTAAACTTGATTCCTCCCTTGAGGAGTATGCAATCAATGTTTGGAGTCCTAAATTAAAATAAATTGATTTTTCAAGACCGTACTTTTTGATTATTTATCCCTTCATTTGTAATGTCATTTAATGGTAAAGTTTAATTTTCATGCTGTTATGTAGCTATTACCAATACTTTTATAAAATTGGCCAAAATTATGTGGAGGAATAAATAGAAAGAGGAGAATTCTCTTTTAAGAGACAGTAATATATTTACAAAAGTAAAGAATAAATGCTTACTTTTGTTACTGAGAAAACATAAAATCTTATGATTGTAAGGTCTCCAGGATTTACCATGACCTCATAACAATTGACAAATATTTTACTACTAGTAGACATGAGAATAATTAATGAAATTACCATGTATGTCCACATAGAAATTGTGCTTTGTTCCATGTAGCTCTGATATTGTAGGAAAAAATATTCTATTATTCTTTAATAGTAGTTTATGTTCAGATTCACCCACTTTTTGCTGAACAAAATAATGTTGAAAAATGGTAGGTTTCCCTTTCTTCTCTTGTGTATTTTCTACTGACCCTAAGAAAAGGTGAATTTAAAGCCATGCCTATATTTACAGATGTAGGGAAGCTAACAGTTCTAATTTTTCAATGTAGGCCCTAAATACAAATTCTAAGCTATATGAAATACATATATAAATTTAAATTACACTTTTTAAGCCATTATGAGAATAAGTACAAATACACTGGTAAAATTACTTAATACAAATTTAATGAGAATTTTTGTATCTAATATAATAAACTCAGTTTCTCCAAGCAAGTTATGATTTAGGTCTTCTGTCAAATACAAGAATATTTGTTCAAGCATGCCTGCAATGTGACAGAGAGTTACTTTTAGAAACTTTTAAATTATTCTTCACTGATGCACTTTATGACCCTTCCTTACCCTTTACTTCATTCTCCATAAATGTTAGGTCAGTGTGTCTAACAGGCTGAGACACTGGAAAAAATGCAATGCAATGAAGAATTGCAAAACACTTGCAATGTACCTGGGGTCAAGATACTTACTTGAAAATAGCCCATTTCACTCTTAGTATGCGAGTTCATCTCCTAGTACAGATAATTACTATCATAAAACCTCTTAAGGTGTAAGTTTCTTTTCTTTCTCTTAGAAAGATAGGGTGCCAGTTCTTTATCCTGAGGATATGTAGTTTCTGGAGCTGTAAATCAGATTCAGATAATGGTCAAAAAGATTGCTTGACTTTAGAGTATTTCTCTTGCTTGTGTCTTTTCCTCACCTGATTCACAATTGTGTCTCTGGCACACTTCTTCCTAATGCTGTTAAAACAAGTGGCAGAGCAACATGAAAGACACAGCTTTAAAAAAAGTGGGTCAAAGTCATATAACTCATCAATTAGTAAGAAACAAAAAACCCTAACATTCTCTATTTTATTTAGAGAAATGGAACATTAGCAATCTGTGCTTTTCTGAATGCTCCAAACCCTAAGAAAGCTACAAAATTGTTTGATATGCAGATAATCAGTACTTTGTCTGGGTAGCAGAGATAATCGGTTGAGAAACGGCATTTCACCTGAGTACCACTTTTAAGGTAACTTTAGGGCCAATAAAGTACATGGTATACAAAATAAATCTCAGGGAAGAGTATGGTCATGCATCCAGATTGGTATGGATCTGTCTTCTCTGAGTCTGAAGTGTCTGGGTAGTAAATAAGAATGGAAGCATTCTGGCTGTCTCACAAAAATGACTGCTGTAATTTCGTATGTATGAGCAATTAGTGTTTTGGCAGCCATAACCATCATTGTTTAGAAACTACTAAAAATATCAGTAACCAAATGAAACTGTAGGGACCTGCAATGCTGTTTTTTTGCAAGATAAAGGAAGTGTAGTCAAGAAGTTTATATTCACATCCTTCCCTCTGCTTATACTCCAGGGTCTCAGCTTATCTATTGCGCTTTTATTCAATGCAGCTGACACTAGTTATCTCCCCTGTGATTTTTGGGCTTGGATCATAAGTTGGATGTGTATTACAAATAATTCCCTCAGATAATTTTTTCAGATATAAGGAAAAACAGATTGCCAAACGAAAAAAAAAATCTGTTCAGTTACAGATGTTAGTAAGTGGAACAGGCAGTGAGCACTACTAGTATGCGCTGCCTTAGAATTTTTTAAGACGCGCACAAACTAGAGATAATTTGCAGGAGAGTTTCAGCTGTAATTTTAAAGTTCTTAAGTGTTTCTACTTTGCACAATTCTTTAATGTAAAACAAGTGCTGTCTTGGGAAATGAGGAGCCATAATATGTAAAAATACAAGAGCTGCTGGGTTAAACATCCTGACTTAAGATGGGAGGTGGAAAGATAACTTCATAGAATAACTTCTGTGTCAGCTCACCCATCTGACTGTTCTTGTAAAGACAAAGTTATACTGGCAGTTTTAGACAGGCTTTTTAAGCCAGTGAAAGGAATGCAGTCTGTGTATGTTTAGTGAGTTTGAAAAAGGTAGGCAAATTATAACAGTGGCTCCACAAAGAATATTTATGTTCCTTACTTTCTTCCCTACCTTCCCATGCCAATCCAATTGCAAACATGCTTTTGTAAAGACCAAGTTTTAATGTAATGATGGCCAAATATGACCAGCATGTTCTGATGGAAATAAAACTGGTAATTTGGTCAGAAATGTTGTTTCCATCTGCAATCCTGCCCACAGGAGGGCAAATTACTGGACTGTAATGGCATGCTGCCACTACCATCTTTGGAAATGATGACAGTAGTTGTAAAACCCTTCTGCAAACATCAGAAAAAGTTACCTGTGCCTCATGATCACGTTCCTCCTAAATTCATAAGCAAGGACAAGTAGAAAACCTTCTTGGAAAGGAATAGATGCATTTAGGTGAATGAATATTTAAAAAGTATACCATTGGCTCATGGAAAGGCATTGATTGAGTTCCCATGTGCATCAGAAATTGTGGCTTCTATTCACAGACATGCTTTTTTATCAGGTATATCACTGCCACTGTCACCAACATTATCTTTTTCACAAGGAGAGCAGGTATAAAAGTTATTAAACTATGGTTTTTTTACTTATAGCCCAAAAGATAAAAAAATTCATTTCACAGAGAACTTAAGTCTGTAAGTTTTTTAACAAATGGAATACAGTAACTAGAGGTAAGCTGAATATAAAAATCATCCAACTCATTTTTAAAATGGAGTAATTTATGGAGATTATTAAAAAATAAGGTTTTCTGTTTTCAGAAATGGTACAGAGACATTTCAAAAAGGAGTGTTTCTGTCTGAAGTACCTCAGATTCTAGGAAATAATTGCCACTGAGAACAGGTAAATGAAGGACGTTTTTCATTGTAAAATTCTGGTTCAGTTGGCAAGTTCATGTCCAGTAGCACAGGACATCTAAGTTCTTTCCTCTCCTAATACCGATAGCTATTGCTAAGAGCATAAGAATTAACACTGGTCTGAAAGTTTCATTGCAATACATACATTGCTCAGATGGTTTGATTAAAGCTATATTTTTTATAAGGAAAGGACATTCTTTATCTGATTATATAACAGTCTAAGGTGTCAGTCAGACCTTTCCAGTGTATAATACAGTAAATGGCTTCTGCATTTGTGAGATATCACAAACTGAGCCAGACACATGCAAGCATTGCTGCAGAATATGTATTCTATACAGACACATTCCATAGGCAAAGGCAGCCATGCTTTTTTGATGATGAAATCCTTCCTTATCCTGTAGGAATCATCCTGTAGGAATGATGTAGAACATCATTCACTGATGTTCTTTTTTCTTTGGAAGGAATGGTTGCCAACACCTTCCAGTTGTAGGTTGTTACGATCATCTGAAGAGGTGAAATAGTACTCAGTGTATTGAAGTTCAGGGTAACATTAAAGTCTTAGGGTTTTATACCACACTCTGGAGCAATATGTTCAGATTAATATAACACAACTGCTACTGCTTTCAGTGAAGAAAATGGCATGGGCTGGTATTGTCAGCTGATAAAAGGTCAGTTTCTTACCTGCTACTTTTTGTATGTTCTTGCAGTAAGTCCTAAATGTTATGGAAAATCAAAACTGAGTGCCTCAATGCATTTGTGTTCCTGAATGATGAGTAAGACATCAGAGTCAGTCCTTTTGGCATACGGAATGCTCCAAAGATAGACCTCTCCATATGATTCTGGGAGTTCAGAATCTCAGTTTTGGCATTGTTTTAATTACTTTTCTGTCTCCTTATCAGGGCAGTTCCTGTGTCTCTCACTATCTGCCCCTCTTATTTCTTAAGCCTTTGAGAAGGAGTAAGTTTGACTAAAGCTTAATATTTAAAAAAAAAAGAAATGAGGCAGCTTTCCTCCCCAAGTGATTGAATTAAAATTAATCAAAGACTAAGAAAGCGGAGTTTTAGAAACATGTATACTATTGTGAAATATTCTGTTCAGGTGACTCATTTATTTAGGTATATATTGTTGATTGTCCTAAACAAAGACAGTCTGCGATAAAAGTCTGTTGAAATAGATTGTCTGTGAATTTACTTCTAGTTTTAATTTAATGGTTATGTTGATGATCGATAGTTCAAAGAGTTTCTAAGACATAAGGATTCTTTAGGATATATTTTTACTAGGATCATATAATCTTTCTTGAAAGTTAATGTCTTTCCTGAAAATTTCTTTTGGCCAAGTTCCATCCAGAGGTTTCTTATTATATTTTCTGCTGATTTTTAATTGTCTTCAAAAAAATGTCTTCATACCTTAAAATGTCTTTATTCTGTGACAAAGCAAAGCTCAAACAGAGGGGTTCCAAGTTCCTCTGTGAGTAGATACAGAGAGGGAGTGTGTGTACAGGATGGTCCTAAGAATTGCAAGACCTATGTTCTACTCGAATTATCACTGGTTGCACTCTGCCTATATATAGTGTGTTGTTACAGCAATAGCACCTATTCTCTGTCCTTTTTTACTAATCCAACTGTCTGCACTATAATAAATACTTAATATCCAGGTACCACACCAGATAAAGGCATGAGTGTACTGTATTTCTCTTGCAAGAATAGTATTATGTTGTAGAAAACAAAGAAAAAGCTTCTAAAAATCCATGGAAGGAAGGAAAGTTGTGTTGTTGTGCTATATTATGAGATCTGAATAAACTAAACAGAACTGATTCTCTACTTAGGAGTTCTCCTGAACTATGTTCTTTTAGGTCCAATGTGATTGCTGTAAAGGTGGCATTATGTTTTAAGTGATATAGGATGCTAACGGAAAGTAATGGGCTGTTTCTCTCCTACTCTTTTGAGCAGTTTTGGTATGAATCATGATGGAATTGGAAATTCCTGTGGGACCAAAGGTCATGAAGCAGCAAAGCTAATGGCAGCTCATATTACAGCAAACACCAATCCTTTCTCCTGGTCAGCTTGCAGTCGGGATTACATCACCAGCTTTTTAGAGTAAGTAATCTCTCAAGAAAAATGAGTTTTCAAAAAATTGACACCTTTTGGGATCAATTTAGAGATATAGTGACCTGTTCTGATGGTTTACATTTTTATAATGAATAGACAGAAATATAGTAAGTAATTTAAAACTCTTTTTTCTGTAGAGCATTATTTCAATGTAATGGCAAAAGCTTCTTTAGCCCCATTCACCACCTTAAGAGTTCTCTACCATTTCAATATACTCAAAAGATTCTGAAGTGCTGATCATACCTCATTACTTTATTAATCTGAGAGTGGGAAATAAAGGAGGGCAGAATTTGTCTGTGGATTATATTTTGTAAGCATACATAATGTGAGGGAATCTAATGAAGGGAAGCTGGTTATAGCCCTGTTCCTTTTACATTTCATTCTTCAGACGTCTTTCATGCAGTGTTGTGGGGTTTTACCAGTCAATGTTCTATGGGACTATTGGTGAGAATATAAAGGTTATGGAAGAGGATGGCATAGATCTTTATATAAATACCTTAAAATTCTGATAACCTCTACTTCTGTGGGGATTTTTACCCAGAGGTAGATTGCTACCTGAAATTTCACTATGAAAAAATTCAAACAGTCAAAATATGTTATTCAAAAAATACACTCATATCAATACATACATTGGTATAGATGATTCATAATGAAGCCTTGTATGTGTTTTAAAGACAAGTACATATAACCATGAGTTCACTGAGAGCAAATTCTTAACAGATTTGTTTAGATGCTGAAAGATGGGCTTTATTGGAGGCAAAAAGCAGCTATTGGCAGGTTCAATCTCATCAGTGCAATTATTCCCTTAAGAAAAGGTTGCTCAGTAATTCAGATACTTACTGTATTTTGAGAGAGGGACTTAAACCAGTCAATTGTCTAAATCTGAGGCTACTAAGAACAAAATTAGCATCTCCTTTCCTTTTAGGGATCTAGCTTCAGAGTAAGATGATGTCTTCTGTATCTTTTCTGAAGAGACTCATCTAGACCAACACCTTAGGTCAAGTGCAGCACGTGATGTAGAGAAGTCAGCAAATTGGGCTGTCAAGTGCTTAGGCTTCTGTAGAGTCAGTGGGCAGAGACAGACATTTAATGTTGGTGCTATTCAGAGGAAGAAAACTTCCTCATCAGCTACTGTAATAGGTTTAAGTCATTTTGTATCACACTTCTGTGATACAGAAAATCTGTGCACCCACACAGTTTAGGTACTGGTGTATTTAAGATGAATGTCTAAACTAAATCAGTAAATGAGTAAATCATCCTTACCATGTAAGTGTGATACAGGTTTCTCACAATATAATTTCATTTTCTAAGGGGATATATATATATATGTATTTATTTAACACTAACATTATTTAAAAAAATACACATAGCTATTTTGTTTTATAATTACCAATTACTTATGTTAATTCAATGCTGTTTCCTTTAGTAGTCTTTCTAGTAGCTCATTGCAGCCTGGTTTTAACTATGAAAAAGCATGTGTTTTTCATATCTCTTCTAAGGTTGTTTCACAGCTTTGTAGTTCTGACTGTAAGGTTATCATTCAGGTATTTCCTTGTAGTATTTGGGAAAACTTGCTCTTTTTCTTACACTTCTGCTGTTCTCTGTCTTGTTTACTTCTATTTGTTGCTCTTTGAAAAATTCCATTTTGATCCCGTAATTGTCCTGACAGTAAGTTGTTGATGAGGACATAATTCAACATAAAGTGAAGAAGTTATTTCTTATTTATGGATTTAGGGAAAGGAACATGATAAAATTCTGTGGCTTGTGTTATTATGCAAATATGAAGAGCTGGACAGTTGTTCATAATGCTCCTGCACAGTTTCAAATTTTAGCCTGATGTATGCAGTGATCTTCCAAATTTTTACTGCGAGTTAAAAACATTTTTTCCTTGAGCCTTTTTACACTGGGTTTTTTTATGGATTTAGTTTATTGTTTACTGTTAGCATCTCTATTATTCTTTTCAATTTTTGGTTTGATTTATGGTTAAGTTTAATTTTGAAGTCTGTGGGATGGTAGTGAATTGTAGTTATATTAACATAAAGTTAGAAGTACTCTGTTGAATCTGTTTCCATAGTTCTAATCTCCTCAGATTTTTTGAGATACTTCTCTATCATTGCCAGTGTTTGCAACTCTACTTGAATTACTACCATCTCTGAATTTCACAAAGAAAATCATTACCGAAGATACTAAGTGATATTTGAACTAGAGAAAACCAAAAATCTATGCATAGCAGATTCAATGAAATTTTTTTTTTTTATAATACTTCAACTGTATTTTTGTAACCTGGAATGGAGAAGTTATTTTTAGCAAAGCCACCTTGGACACAAGGTGTGTTGTGTCACAGATCACAATTTTTGTAGATTTTCCAGTTGTATAGAATACCGTGTTAAATACTGTACTAAGTCAAATATAGCTTCTCTTTCACCTACTAATCCTGGAATCTGTTTTCAAAAATGTCAGATTTCTCAAACATAATCTGTTCATTATAAATCTAGGCTTCTTGTTGTCTGTGGATCTATCGTGTAAATGAATTGGTAGTTTTTTTCCTTTAAATATTTGTTTTATTATTTTATAACGTAGAGTAGTCTGTAAAACTGTACTTTGTTCCTCTAGTTTCTGGTTTTCTCACCAGTTTTTATGCCATCTCAATGACAACAGGCAGCTGTTAGAGTAACACAAATACCTGCAGGACAAGTGTCAGAACCCCAAATCACTTCTTACCCATTCACACCTTTCCTTAAGAGAGAACAGCTCTAAGAGCAGGTGTATTTCAGCTGCAAGTAGTAGTCAGCAAGAAGAAGAAGAAGGAGGAGGGGAAAAGAAAAAAAAAAGGGAAAAAAAAAAGGCAAGTTTTATGTGACAACATATCTGTGACCACTTTTAGAAGTGCACAAGAGTCTTCATCCTGACAGGAAAAATTATTTGGTTTTCCTAATATTTCTTCATGACTTAGCAACAGCTGAGAAAAATGCTGATTTAGAGCTTTAGAGGCCAAGCTGTTTTGGAATTAATTTAGGTGTATAACAAGACATCTAGGATATGAGGGTATTAAATGCAGATACCCAAGCAGAAACCTGGTCAGTGAGAACTTTTAGATTTATATCTTTGGACCTCTGCAGGTGTTTGGGCCAGGCTGTCATGGTACCACGTTAATGCAACTGGAATAAATTTTGATAGAATTTCATTACATGTTCACAGTATTTTATGGTAAGGAAGATTAGTATGGATTTACTAGTTTACCAGCTCAGGTCACCACTTGCTACAGCAGTTTTACATTGAGGAGTAACCATGAAGTATCATCTTGGAGGGTATTTCAGTCAGGCAGGAGTTGGGAAAGCAAATTATTTTGTAGGATTGATGGTAAGAGGACAGAAAGAGGATGAATGTGTCTCAAAGGATGACAATAAGACAAAGCAAAGTTGTTTAATGCTAATAGGTCTTACCAAAACTCTCAGCAATGATGATCAACCAAAGCAGATACTGCAATGGCCAAAGGAAATATTTTTTTCTGGAGAAAATGCTTCTTGAAGCACATAATAGCTGTTGCCTGCCAAGCTTATAATAGCTGTTGTCTATCAAGCTTTTAGGTAAAGATTGACATAATTCAGTTTATCAACTGAGTTGTTCATAAGTGCTTAGCAATGGCTTTAATTTCACTAACATTGTATGGAACTAATTACAGTAATACTGACTGAGAATTGAAGGCTTGGAGGGCATTCTCAGGGGACAGAGATTTCTGTGAGATGAGTAGAAATCTGTAATATCTGTTCATAGCCAAGCCAAAAAGCCAAAAATTTTGGTGACTGAAAAAAAATTAATATGAATTTCATTCCATGCAACATGTGTGTGTATATCTATAACTTCTATGTTTTGTTATAAAAAAACTGAGTGATTTCTGGAATCATAGTTTATTTTTCTTGTCAGTAGCAGGAGAGGAGTTAAAAGAAACAAGATGGCCAGCTCAGTTTTTCAAAGGCAGGATTGTCTTTGGAAGATGGAGGAGAACCAAAAATCTTAAATTATTTCAGTAAGATCTATCACAGGAAATTCTTGGAGACACTCTATGATTGCCATACAGCAGGATTTAGTTCTTGGTCTACAACTTTCTAACTCTGGAAGGGAGCCAAAACTATCTTGGTCCAAGCAAGCCCATGCAGACAATACAGAAAAAAAAATCATTCAGTGTTTTGGTCCAGATGCCATCTGCTCAAGAATCTTAAATATACAAGTGGATTTGCAAGGTAAATATAGAATACATCTATATATGCCTCATATATTATCTATGGCACACTGGCCAGTTCCCTCTTACTCCAGAATGTAAAGTAACTTCTGGAAAAAAGTATAAACCAAGGCTAGTTTTGAAAGATAAAGTCACATCAATCATATCAAAATTTAGTATCTCTTTTTACAAATCAGTGGAGAAAATTTGCATTCAGTATTATGTGTTGACCTACACTTTGGATTATTATTTGCTTCTTTTCTTTGAATTATACTAAGATTTTTTTTTTTTTTTTTTTTTTGCCAACAGGTGGTTAAAAAAACATTGCCCTCATTTACTATAGATTTCTGAAACTTTGAAAGTCTTATGTTTTATGTAAAAGGCTACTTAGTTGAAAAAAAAATCTAAGACTTTCTGTAATTATGGGATGGCAATATAGCTTTGAGTGTTGATTTTGCAAGTATTACTCTTTGTCTACCTTTTGATTTATTTATATAATAAATCAAATATAATGAAATTGTAAAGAGAAGAATCAGCAGTTAATTTCCATTAATTTATTTGTAGACTAGCTGATTAAATAAATTATTGGTCCAGCATTTTATATGTTAGTATCTCCCAAACTCCTAAAACCAGATTTTGGTAGGAGGATGGTTTTGACAGATGAACAAACAGATTTTTCTTAGTATGGCTGCTGGATAATTATTACAATGAATAAAATAATGCTTTAGAACACAGGAAAGTATGGGGGATAGTATGCATTAAAGAAAACCTCCAAGCAAGAGGAAAATTGAGTATGATGAAAAGATTGTGCAAAATTACAGTCTTTCATATGAAATAGATACTAAGAAAGAACCAACTTTGGTGTAAAAGAATGGAAAGAAGTAGATTTTATCAAGAGAGTGAGTCGTAAATGTGAGTTTCCGTAATATTCAAGGAAATTTTTATTTAGTAATTGCATTTGGCTTCGTTTTAATTTTAAGCACGCCAAATCCAAATCACAGTTCTGTTACTTATGTCCAGATTCTACAAATATTTCTGCATAGATCTGTAGACTACTGAGCAATGTGCAGAGTTTGCCCATTAATGTCAAGTAAGGCAACCTTTGTAACCTGTACAGAACTATAACCTGGCACTGTTAAAAGATCAGTTTTTACTTATAAATATGAAGTAAGAATTCTGTTAGGAACCAGATGTATTGGCATGTAACTAATTAATGGTATGTATATGTAAAAATGCTCTGTACTTTTTGTTAATAATTTTTATACTGCTTTTTTCATATTTTATTGACAGTTTGCTATCAGAATTAAATAAAACATTTATACTATCAATATATTTATGTATATGATTTTTAAGTTATAACAGATATTCACAAATATTTATAATACAGTTAATTTGTGATCATTAAGTGTAGATTGCATTATAGTCCACATCATTATTATGAATGAGGCCACTGAGTGGCATTCAAAACCAATTTTCAGACCCAGCATTCTGGGATATTTTCTTCAGCCATTGAAGGAGTTGGGTTATGCTGTGTAAGTAGGGATATTTGGGAATAGATATTGTAAGAGGAACATAAACGCTGCGAGATCTGCATCCATGGTTTTTGCTTTTTCTCTTTATAGTCTTGAATGCAGCTGTGATATATGTGCTGAGGTGGTTATCCTGAGTTTTGTGTTCTTCAGTCTGTAAAGATTTAGAAACATTTAATCCCTTGGTGTTAATTTGGTTGAGCAGTTAGCAGTGATAGTATCCTTATTATCCTTTCAAACAGAAGAATAATTTACTGTCCTGTGATATTAAAATAAAAAATGTTTAAATTATATTGTGGAGTGTTTTAAAAAGATCTCTGGAGATACTACACTGGAATACTGGGCTGAAATGACATCAAACTTAGCTATTATATAATTGAAACAAGTCCCAGTATGTCCCATAAAACTTCACAAAATTAACCTGAAGTTAGGAAAATGAGAATAACTTTGAGTACTAGTAGTACCTTGTAGGGTAATAGAATGTAATGGTCAGTTCGAGATCATCTTATTTCTGTTGCAGACATTAAAGATTTATCCACACCATGTTTAAAAATGCAAATGCTCTGCAGGGATATTTTTTGACTTGGTGTATATCATCCCTACATAAGATAGAATCACAAAGCACAAAAGCAATTGTGAGTAGAAATTTTCTAAAATTGTAGATATGAAGGTATTTGGGGCAATTTTTCCTATCCTTTTTTACATCTACATTTTTATATGTCTGACTGATAATAACTATTAGATCTGTGTTTATAAAGTTCTCCAAAACCATTAATCTTCTTGGACTTTTTTGGTTCATTCCCCTAGATTTAACATAATTTTTTTCCTCAAGTATTTGGGTTTTGCTTTGACGGAACAAAGAAAGAGAGAACAGGGACATACGCACAAGAGTATTGGACCATTCCCAAGTCCTGTAAAAGTTTTCTGGAAAGGTTAAATGGTCCTCAGCCTGGATTCATCCTTTGCACAGCTTTGGTTAGACTTTTCATTACCAATGGAAAGTCTCTGGTTTTATTAATGTGTTTATAAAGATCATGCCATTTCTTTTCCAGGATACTTCAGTTCCCGCAATACAGTATCAGGGGTCAGTTGTGCTCAACTGCTTGAGATAAATAATAGAACTGAAGCAGAAGGGAAGACAGAAATAAATTTTCAGTCTAGAGGTTGTGATATAATGCAGCTAGTAAGAGAATGACTTCTCAGTAGTAATTTTCTCACTTAATTACTAAAACAATATCTCATTATGGTGCATATCTGGTAATTAGAGCAGAAGAATCATATTTTTGTACTCAGTACAAGGATTTTTGACTTGCTTTTCTGCCGTTGTATGTCCTGTAGAGTAGGTATAGATTTTAATTTAGCAAATTTAAAGATTTAGAACGGGTTATGTAATCTAATTTGGGCAGGGGTACATTTGCCTGTGGAGAGAAGTCGCTGAAGGTAATGAGTTTTTTAAATGCAGTGCCCTTGGCTGTCTGTTTACAAGATCACAGTTTACAGTCGTCTTGTAAACTCTGCAATATTGGAATCTATGGAAATGTTCCCATCATACAGCAATACTAGCTGAAACTAATGCTAAAAATGCTAAACTTCTCACTGCTTGTTTAAGGAGAGATTCTATCTGCAGTTTAGTCCAGACATTGCAGAAAAATCAGCTTGTGTGTCAGTTCTTTTAATACTGGAATTAACATGCACTCCTCTTACACGCAAAATACAACACTGAAATATTTGAAAAGATTGAAGGGTATTTTCCCAAGTTCTCCTGGTAGAATATATATATATATATAACATATATTTATATATAGCAGTAATTACATGAGATGAAGGAGAAAGTACACCATTTTTTTTTTTATGCCAGAACCACACAGTTGATTTTAAAAGTAGATTTCAGCTGAGTGAATGCATGGGTGTGGTGTGTATGCATGCATGCAGGTGAATCACACCAAATTCCTTGGAACTGGTCATCAAATACTGTATTTTTTCCAGTATTTACCTGGTTCTTGCATTAGTTGCTATTTGCCACCTTCTGAAGTGGTTGGCAGAGGTTTGTTTCTTCGTTTTTCCAAAAGATCTTTTGTAGTATTTTGAAGACTGGATCAAAATAGAATTAAAATGAGAACATAAAATGTGTAGTTAAAGGACACTTTTTGCTCTTTTTTTATCTGCAGATGAAAAGTATAGAAAATTGGAGATCTCCAAAAAACAGTGTAGAACATTCACTTCTGAAATTACGTTCCTTTGGCAAGGTGCATGGAAAAGATTTGGAAAAAAACAGAACATAAGTGCTGGCAAAATTGGTAGGAATGTCGGAAAAAAATTTTAAGTGTTGCCATAAGAATTCTTTGAAAATCCTCACTTATTCACATGTGAAATGAAAGTAAAAAAGCATCTGTCCTCTTTTATGCACACTGACCCAATAAAACTGAATAATTGTATTTAGCAAAGTACAAAGTTTTCTAAACAGAACTCAGTCTGGTTTTGGCCTTCTTTGTTATTTATTCCACTACGCTAAATTATTGTGGTTGAATATGGGCATATTTTGGAAAAAAACCATCAACCACTGAACAAAACAGTGAATATAAAAAGAAGAAAATATTGAAGCTTGCAAAGATGATTCTTTTGGTTCCAACATGAATATTTTAGGACTAAATATTAATACAATAAAAAAGATCTTGGACCCATAAATTTTTTTCACTCACCCCAGTATAGGTAAATTTGAAGTTCCTGCATAATTTTTTTACCCCTGTAACAATTTTCTGTACTTGAATGGAAGAAAAGATTGCATGTTAAGGTCCTGATCCTATAAACAATTTGTCATGTTGAAACTTGAATGTGTTTTAGTTTTACATAAACCAGTTGAGCTGCTCCTATCTATAAGATTATACTTAGCTGTTTGAAGGATCAGAAGGGTCATTTCAAATTGTAAACTGAATTTCTTGCATTTGCTTAATTTATTTATTTTTCATTCTATGACTAATATAGCTGTTCTTCAGTGAAAATGAATAGGAATCCTAAACCAAAAATGAAAATCAGTCTTGTGTGGCTCAGAAATTATCACACTTTTAAAAAGGATAATATATAAAATTATTTCACAATCTAAAAGAAGCATTTTTTAAAATAATAATGATGAAAAAATATTTTAATTTCCTAATTACCTCTAAATATTTTCTCTTGTTAATATGGGTGTACCTTCTTACTGTCTGTTTATTGCAATCATATGTTTCACACCCAGGACTGTTAAAAGAACTAGATACGTAGCATCATTACTGTGATTTACAGTCAGTAGAATTCCTAATTGATTTGGTCCTTTATGTTGAACAGTTCGGGCCGTGGTACTTGCCTTGATAATGAGCCTCCCAAGCGTGACTTTCTTTATCCAGCTGTGGCCCCAGGTCAGGTGTATGATGCTGATGAACAGTGTCGCTTCCAGTATGGAGCAACATCCCGCCAATGTAAATATGGGGTAAGAAGTCTTAATCCTTATGCTGAGTGTTCTGCCTAGTCATTTGTATATATTCCTTTACAGCATAAATCTTTAGTTAGTCGTTATAGTGGGTTGCAGATTTCCAATAGCATGTCCGGTGCCATCATTTGTAAGGAAAGGGTTAATTTTAATCCTTACTCTGCATCTTTTGCTTGAGCCATTTGTTTGTGCTGTACACTAAATGTGGGTAACCATGAGCTGGGTATGCTGTTCATTAATTGCAGGAAAGAAAAGAGCCCAGAACACTCGAGCCCTGATCCTTGTGAATTATAATAGAGAATTTTCCCTGATTTCAGGTAGTTGAGATCAGGTTTATGTCATATTAATCTTGAAACATAAAGTCTGTTTTGTTGGCATTAACCTTTCAATATAAAGCTACATTTTGAAGTTTCTTTTGTACTTGCATTGATTTATCAGATCTGATTTTATTTTCTTGTTTGTTTGTTTGTTTGTTTGTTTTCTCCCTGACATTGAGTCTGTTGCATCTCACATTATTCAGATATCTATTTTGAAAGATGAATTATGGTTCTGGGAACAGACGAACATGAAGCTAGATAGCTGGATAGAATACTGAATAGCAAAGTACTAGCAAATATTTGGCTGCAAGTACCAGTGTGCAATAATTAAAGTAAATAAATTTACAGTAGAAATAAAAACCTTCACATGTAGGTCATTGTGTTATAAATATTTACTTAAAATCTTCCAGCCAAAAGTATGCAGTCAAAGGACGCATTCTGCTATGCTTGTTGTGAAATAATCAGCTGAGACCACACTAAGTAAACATTGAAAACATATCTTATGGTTTAAGTAGTTTTAATAATGTTAATTTTTTTAGATTATTCAGATAAAATAATGAAATGGAACAAGAAATTCAATTTTTAATATCTCTGGGGTGATAAATACAGTATTATTCTTGGGATGCCTCTTTGGGAGATTGCATTCTGGAAAGGATCTAAAAGCTATGTAGCTGGCTAACTAGCTCTGAGTCTTCTGATTCCTCATCAAGCCTCTTTTGGCCTTTATTGTTCCTCTTTAGGTTCTCACTTCCCATCACTATTTTT
>VYXD01005854.1:51424-67931 GCA_013397195.1 Hylia prasina
TTTTTAAATGGCCCTATTTCCTGTCTCTTCATCTAAGTAATACCATTTTTATTTTTCTTTTTTTTTTTTCCTTACAAATTTTCACCACAATCTTTTATTTGCAGACTAGGGAAATCTGCAGGTTTTTGATCTATGATTAATGGTGCAGTTTTTGGAGACGTACTGCATTTTAAATTAAACTGGAAAGTTCATAACATGTAAAACCTGGCTTTTCTGCTTATATGTAGAGTTTTTTAAACACTGTTAAACTGTGTATCCGTTGTTGTGATGATTGTACTGCACAGTACATTTTCTTTCTTAAACCAGTTTCTAAACCAGAAATAATTGGAAGTAATGAAGACGTGGTTTATTTTTGCTTTTTGCCTTCTGCTTTCTTTGGTTTCTTTTTTTTTTTTTAAGGGTTTTTTTGAGATTCTCTAAGAGTTGCCAAAAAGGGGTTGACACTTAATTGAGGCAATGTCTTCATGAATTGAAGCTATGTCTTCATTACCACATCCGTGAGCTGATATAGGGTGATGTGTTCCATCAGTGTACCATCACTGTGAACATAACTTCCAAGTATCTCAGAAAATAATCACCCTATTTTTGATCATAGGATTCAAACTGCATATATTAATAAAAAAGCTACTGTAGAAGTCTGGTAATAGCCATTCTAAGAAATAGTATGCATTTAAAATAGTATATACATTTAAAAATATTATCTGCCACGGCCATAATACTCTGCAAATGTGACCATGGTGATCATTATCTTAGAGATTTGAAGTGATAATTTTGAAGCAGGGGGGAAACAGCCTTTGGGAGATTGGAATGCAGATGAAAATAACCTACTTTAAAGAGACTTATTTATATATTTATTTATTTATTTATGGAAGGGTTTAAGGACTGAAGAATGAAACTAGGTCTAAATCCCAAGACAAGCTAAATCAAATACTCTGCTCAATCCTCTTATTATCAAAAGTAAACAGTCACTGCTTTGGATATTTCTTTTCAATGTACTATTCAATGAAGATGCCATTAATAGTTCATGGATCTTTTTCAGACACACGTGCAGCTATGATGGAAACACATACCAAAAACTACCTAATTATAGTGATTATAGTTCATATACTAGCTTCTTTCAAGCATTTCTTTTAGCCCTTTTTATTTGAAGCATCTAATAAAAAAAGGCATAGAGCAGATTTTCCTACAGGGAGTTTTGTGACCCAAAAGGAAATAAATTCCAAGTCTCAGAGAAAATTGCTTGCATTTTTCTCTTGCTCATGTTCTTTTCTGATTTTTAGTGGCAAGCCATGAGAAGAGAAACAGTTGAACTCTCAAATCAAAATGCATGCAGGCAGAAAATCTTCAGTGCCCTGTGATGAACCTGTTGATATAATTGGTGTTTTTAAAATAACTTGGAAAATCTTCATGTTCTTTCTGCTTAGGAATTCTATCATAGTCTTCTAACCTTTAGTAAAAGTACCTCTTTCAACCATGCAGCTTTAATGCTAATCTGTGTTTCTTCTCTTTTTTCCTCATCTGCTCCTTCTGGATGTAAAGTTAAACTGTTGTTCTAGATCATAGATCCTGTCCTAATTCTGCAATGAATTTTTCACAGTTAAAGTTGGAGCTGTTCTTACTTAGGAATGTGAAGTTAAATATGTGGAGAAGTGTTTGACCAATTAAAGCATTAGAACTCAGTTACTAAAGGGACTTCAAATTTCTGCTTTTGTGTGTCTTTGTTTACAGACAAGTGGACAATCTGGCATAAAAAGGAGCTCTTCAGTAGTTTTGGTGCTATTTTAGGGACTACTACTAATTAAATTGTTTAGTTGCATTCAGACAGAAGAACTCTTGTAGCAAAAGCATTGCAGCTATTGGTCACATTTCTCTGTGTTGTTTAGCACATTAAGTGAGACAAGAAGTCAAGGTGATGCTTTAGCTGTTTGAGCTGAAAAAATAAAGCTATATTTTAGCAAGTAAACAGTGATCCTTCTAGTGTTACATGGGCATTGTTCACCATACTCTACTCTACTATGCTATGCTATGCTATACTATACTATACTATACTATACTAGTCTATATACTGTACTATATCCCTTCTGATACAGGGAAAATTTTACAGAATTTAGGTGAAGAAATGGGTATTTTGAATAAAAAAGTGAAAGGCAATGTCTCAAGTTATGTAAAATATCTCATTTTTAGGGTATCTTTTCACACTCAAGAGAATGTTAAATTTATAACTTACAGTGAGCCAAATTCTAATGGTGGAAATTGAAGCATTTAATACTGATGCATAACTTTTTCCTAAAGGCAATACATGCTTTCAGGTATCTTATTGGTTTCACTGCAGTGGAAGATTTTGAGGTTATTAGAAACAGTGTTAGTAACTGTAACTGCTGGATATCCTACATCTTCTAGGCTGATGCAGTGTGGATTTTCTTCTGCTGATTGTCAGATGTGTCTCAATTCTCTGCTCTGTTTGTGTTTTAATTCCACTGATAGTTCAGGACCTCCTTTAGTCTTTTGGTTTAGGTGATTGTAAGGGAACTTTTTCATTGACTTCTGATCTCCTTATCCATTGAGCATCTGCCTAGTAACAGTTGGCTGTTGGCTGTCTCTGGATTAATTCAGGAAAGAATTGCAGTCTTGACGTTCAATTTCTCTGCTTTATGAGTTTAAATACCTGGAAAATGCATGACTGTAACTCACTGATTTTGTGGTTCAAAATAATGCTTTGCTTTAGAGCTGGTCCCTACATTTTTAAGACACAGGCTAAAACCTCAGACATGTTAAAAGCAGTTAATACTTTATGCATATGTTTGGTATTGCTGTGTTGCATTTTATGATCTGTGAAGCTGCTGGCTGCTAGCAGCAGGTTTCAGAGATAGCTTACAATCATTTGGTATAATTTTTTTTGCATTTTATGCTTTTCCACCAGCATTGGTCAGCTGACTTTAAAATCCAGGAGAGGAAACACATTACTAGATATCTATAGTTCTACAATATTTCCACTAGTGCAAGAAGCCTGAATTGCAATTGACCCCTGTAATCTGGTGATACAAATTTTAACATTCATGAATTAAACTGTCACTTTTCTCATGAAATACGAATGTGGTTTACTCCATTAAATGAAGAGCAGTAGTACTGAGCTTGATGTAGGGGTTTTCTAGGAAGGTAGAAGCAGATTCTGGTGATTATTCAGAAGGAAAGGCAGAGAAGCCACTGTTGTGTCTTTGCACCAAAGCTACTGTTTTCCTTTTGTTCCCACACTGTTGATATTATGCCTAGAATCATGCATTTAATTAAATTTGGGCATAATAATAACTTACTATAAAGTGCTTTTTTGACCTCAACTTCATATATTATACCATAACTAAGTTGCTTTATACTTGTTTGTTAGCTGAGCATATGCAGTTTCATCAGATGGATTTACATTGCATTGCTCACAAAGTGGTGTTGAAAGCAAAGAGAGGAATTGAAGATACTGGTATCATACTCTGTAATTTTTATCAACCTTTCTTTTTTTGTTTCTGCTTCATAGTCGGTTGAAAGAACTCTTGCCACTATTGTGTAGGCCTTTGGTGTCACAAATTATTAAAGTTTCAAGCTTTTCTTGTATAAGGACTTACAGGATTATGTTGTAATTAAATGAATTTTGTTCCCTCTGTTTTTTTCTAAGTTTATGATGCATATAGTCAAGGGAAGTCTCAGAAATTTTCCTCTTTCTGGAACCTAAAGCCAGTTCTGCATCCTTTTTTGAACAAGTTCCTGCAGTTCCCTTTTTTCTTCCTTAGGACTATCTTGTCTCCAAACCCCCCTTTTTTTTTTTCTTCCTTTCTGTCTTTGTTTTTCTATCTCTTAGAGACACAGATGTCAACACCAATGTGCCTGCATCTTGTGAATGCTGTTAAGGAAGTGCAAGGAGAAGGTGCTGACCAGAACAGGAGGAGTGCATTAGATGATTGTAGAAGCAATAATGAATGAGATTCCAGATATTGGAATGTTGTTTGAATAAAGATGGATAGGTTGCATGTGTTTGAAAGGGAAGATGGTACTTGGAGGTGATTGATCTTGTAGGGCTCCTTCAGTTTCCCTAAGGTTCACATGAGCACCCAGTATTTATGAAAGAATGTTGGCAACATAATACAAAGGTGGGATTTAAGTTTTGTATTCTATTTCACATTCTTTTGGCATGTGATTCATAACATGTTGCACCACTTAATGAGCATTTGGTAGTGAAGCACTAAAATGGAAACTTCTGGGTGCTTATCTGAACAAAACTTGGAACCTTCTCAAGATCACTTCTTAATTAGGGTCTTCTAGTTTTAGTTGAGTTGTCATCTTCATTTCAGCAATGACTCTGAAAATATTCTGTTGATGACTTTTAGGTCTGAATTGCAGTTCAAGCTAATTATTTTTATTTTGTCTTTTAGCAAATACTCATCAAGAGGGGCAGCATATTATAAATTAAACATGCTGAAGTAACAGACAAACCTAATTAGGATTTTAAAATTTTATTAACAAAAGGTGAACCTCCCAAATTATCATCATTTAATAAGCCTTATGAATGTATTTCCCATCCTTTTGTTTTGTTTTGTTTTAATTTTATGGGCTGAACTGCTAACATTTGTTGGAAGCTTTCATGAGTTTTGAAAACAAGAACAGCACAGCAATTTAATCTTTGCTCATATTACTGAGTTTTCCTTGTGCTGTATTATAACAATTTATGACAATTATGATATGGGATGCTTAGACGTCACGTAATTTGAAATGCCTATATGTAACTCTGCATGATGCAACAGAAAGAGGCTCCATCATTTCTAATACTTAGGCAAAAAGAAGGTAATTTGATTTGCTGTGTTTTTTTCTCTAGATGGGTTCAGCTTTGTTTAATTTACTGCAAATACAAGCATCCGAATTCCAAACTGAAGTCATGGAACCCTAAGATACACCATTACAGGTTGTCATCTATCTTGTCTTGATCTTGTCAGAGGCCTCAGCTTCAGTTTATGTTTCCTGGATTTCTAAAACTTCTCCCTTGTTTGCTTTAAAAATTAGTAGTCACTAAATCCAGACATTTGGAGACTGACTTTGAAGTCATTTATTAATTTTCAGATTATGTTTCTTTCTCTTAGTTTCACTAAATTATTCAAACAAATATAATGTTGGCAAAATATGTTAGCTTCATCCTTTTCCATGGAAGAAAAGACTACCCTAAAAGGGTCACCTGTTGGTGGGTGGGTGTGAGTGGTGAGTGTGCATGCTTGTGTGCGTGAGCCTGTGGAAAAAAAAAAAGCAGTACACTTGCTATTAGTTGTTTTGGGCCTGACTTTTTCAGGGCAGTTTCTCATATATTTTTAGGGCTGGCTTATTAAAAACTATTGGTTAGAGGTGTTACAGGTAGTGGTGGCAGTAAGGAAATAGCTCCAGTCAATAACTAAAGTAGTAGCAGGTATATGGATTGTGGGGTTGATCTGGAGAAGAGAAAGCTTTATGAACCTTGGTCAGAGTTTCTTTGTTTAACTTTCCAAGGTCAGTTGAAAATAAAGAAGACATAGCTATAGGAGTACCTGGTATAATTCCATTTTCATTTAATGAAATAACAGCACAGATGGCTTTTTTACTTCTTTTTAGGTATCTTGTTTGTTTTCAAATGACTGTTAATGTTATTTTTCATTTCATGTACAAGGTGATGGAGTGTATACGTCAGAGTCCATGTTTTCTTTTAAATGCAGTACAGCGGGGAAAAATAAACACTATCTTAAATTGGCTATATTTAAAAGATATTAAAAACCCTTTCATTTCTTGGGTTTAATATAAGTTACATTCACAAATTCATACATTGTGTTATTTTTGTGACTCTTTGGTGCTTTGAGTAGTTTTTCTTTGAGGAAATATTCTGTTGATTTTAGGATATTGTATATAGGTCTCAAACAGAACTCCTTTCTGATTTAAGTAGAGATTTCTGCTCACACATTAGTAGTATGATAAAGCCCATAGTAATTTAACACTATTATCATTTTGTCTTTAGGGATTTACTGAGGTAAATTCCTGCTGAAATTATGGTCTGAAAAAGGACTGTCAGACTATGTCGGTAGTAAATCTAGTTTTGATATACTGCTTCTCAAAACAATTGAGGAATAAATATTTTTCTCATTTTGTGAAGTAGGGAGGTGAGTTGCTCTGCTTGTAATCTTCCTACAAGCAGACAAATGACTGAAATGGTTTTGGAGCGCTGTATTCATTAATTCACACTGTTGAATTAAAATGCTGGTATTAGATCAGTGAATTAGAAGAGTCTAATGCATCAGAGGAGCCTGAATATCCAGACAGAATCCTATTGAAACTAAGTTGTCAAATGCTCTCATTTATAGACACAAATGGCAACGACATGTTAATTATTACTTCCCCTTACATGATAGTAAATAGAAGGTATATTTGTGTAGGCATAGCAGAAGTGGAATTCTGCATGTCAACTCTGGAGCAAAAACCAGAATTCTGGATTCAAATCATCCTGAAACATAGATGTTCTGAAATTCCAGACTGCTATCCAGACATGATTTTTTGCTTTTGTCCAGATAGGAATGTTCAAAATCTTTGTTTCTTAATGCAATTGAATGTTTTGCTTTTCAGAACATTGGAACAAATTCCATGAAGTCAGAACAGCTGTTAACTTAGACATTTGAACTTGGTCAGATCTAAAATAAATAGAAGGTCACAAGTAGAATTACCACAGTCTGACACTTTTTAATTTGACAGTGTAAACCACACATGAAGCATGAGCGAGTAAATTACACCAAATGTGTTCAACCAAATGAGGAAGTAAATTAAAGGTTTAAGTAAATAAGGCAGCATTATGACAGGAGTACCTCCTGCTGTGTCTGAAAAGAATCCATTTTAGGTTTTCACTATGAAATCTGTACTGTATTGAAGTTTGGATTCATGCTTGATTTAGATGTGAAATTGATTTAGTGTTGAATTTTTAGCACCTTATTTGCTGTGAAATTGGTAAACAAGTTGTTTTTCACGAAGCCTGATGATATATCTTCTGTTAATTCTCTGTTTTATTTTAATTAGTATATTTATTTATCTGTATCTTAATTTGAAATTTTTTCAGCTGAGTGAGAAAAAAAATTTGTTTAGAGTTTTAAGTTAAGTAAATATTCATACTGCTTGCATTTCTTTATTGAAAAATACTAATTTGAAAAGTTCTGCATTGACTACAGGTAGACTTTTACAAGTGGCATTATATATCCCAAAACAGACTTAATATTTTTAAATTTTCATGTAGCCAGACACTAAATAGGATGATGGCTTAATTGTCAAAAATTGGATGGAAACTCCAGGAATCACCAGATTTCATTCCATATAATTTCAAACCGTTCCTATAGTCTATTTTTAATGGATTTTAGAGAAGATACCGTGCTTCTGCCAGTCATGAAACTAAATACACTCTACTAACATCCCTGCAAGAATGGCACCAGCTGATTTTAAACTTTGTAAATAATTTTGCATTTTTCAAGAAAAGATTCTACTACTGAACTGTGGCTGCAGCAGCTAGAGAGTAATGTATAAATAAATCAATTTTTATATGCAATACAATGCAAGAAAAATGAATCTTGGGGTAAAATGTAACAGTTCTTCTTGTTGATATGCATAGAACACATCACATAGGGTGCATAGGTGCCCACTACTTATTCATTACCTCAGAGAAACAATGAATCTGGAGGGGAGTGGACAATAACTTTAATTCATTCACACTGTCTTTTCCTTTTTCTTTTTCTTTCAAGTTTCACTATAGAATCTATACAAGGATTTTTTGTAGGGTATTATTTCAAGCAGCAGTTAAATAAAATGAAACAGTAAGGATCATCATAGGATCATTTTAAAGATCTTGGTCTATTCCAAATTTTAAAAATATTTTAAAATATAGAATACATATAAGGAAATTGTGAACTCTTGCACAGATCCCAAAGTAATACAGCAAAGATTATTGTGTAAGTAATTTACTGTCAAAGCAAACATCTCCTGATTCTTTCATGTGTACATAGCTGAATCCAAGGGCAACTGGAGCAACTGTGAAGATTTCTGGTGTTCACCCACTTTTGGATCATGCCCACATTATGAATTTCAACCCTTTGCTAGTTTTAACAATTTATCTCCAGTATCAGCAGAACTGGCTTAATTTAAATTAATAAAAGGGCAAAACCCAATGAGAAAATATGGCAGGAACAAAAAGATGATTTGAAAATCTCAGTTACTTTAACACTGACAACATAGGGAAATAGGATAGGCTAAATCATTTATGAAAGAGCAGCTGCAAATCTAAAAAGCCTAAAGGAAATATTTTAGTACATAGGTTAGTTCTAACTACACATCCACTGCTTTAACAAGTGCTGCAGAAGAGGAATGCGACTAGACTGTGCTCAAAAACTTTCTTTTTATGTAAAAGAAAGAAAAGTAATTGTTGCTGTTTCATATCTCCAAATTATTGGAATCCTTTGTGGCAAGTAATTTTGAGCCAGATAACAGCCTTAATGGAGACACTACAGCTCATCTGAAGACTACTTCTATAACAGCACTAAAATATATACTAAGCCCAGTCTTAGCACAAATCAAGAAGAAAAGCAATTATAAAACATTACTTGAATGGCAGGTGTAAAAATCATATTATTGTCTACTTTTGATCCTTTCAGAATGTTTTTTTTTTTTGGCAGAATATTCTTCGGCAAAATACAGTGGCTTCAAAATTGCCGCCCTCACAGGCATCTTCAGATTTCTGTCTCCAGACCGTGTCTTAATTGTCTCTGTTCAAAACAAATTTGTGTATATAAGTGTGTACGAGTACTGGAAGAAATCTGAGGCTTTTATTCTGATCAACTTGCTTCTGCCTTCTTTCCTAGGAAGTGTGTAGAGAGCTCTGGTGCCTCAGCAAAAGTAACCGCTGTGTTACCAACAGCATTCCAGCAGCAGAAGGTACTCTTTGCCAAACAGGGAGCATTGAAAAGGGGGTGAGTACAAACAATTTATTGTTCAAAGAAGCAATTTGCTGTTCAAAGACTACAAGAAGAAAGAACTAGAAAATTAAAGTATTTCACAGAAATTGTAACAGTTCAAACTAAAATTTAGTTTATCATAATATATGTGCATTTTAATGGAAAGTGTCCTACAGAATTTTTTCACCTCTATTTTATATGTGTAATTTAATAAAATATCTATCCTCCCTATAAAACTCCAGAGCCTGGATCAAAAAACAACCCCAAAACATGTTCTATTTCCTTTGTGTATTTTTTGTGTATTTTTTTTGTAAAAATATTTATTTAGTTTAATCTTTATTTGATTTTATACCACTCTTCCATTAAAGATTGTTACAGCTTTAGATCTGCCATGGACTTTGAAAATGTGCAACATAAATCTAGAGCCTGAACCATGTTATTTTGTTAGAAGGGAAAAGAATTTTATTTTTTCAGATATAAGTCAAATCATAAAAATATATAGAAAAAATAATGACTCCATAAAAGGGTTTTCTAAAAGCCTGTATTTTCCAGTGACATTTCTGTTTTGACTTTGAATTATTCTTCCATTGTTCAGTTATGCTTGCATAACTGTTTAGCTTTATAGACTTCGATGTACAGTCAGATAAACTCTTCTACCTAACAGAAAAGTACAGAAAGTCAGTGTTGCAATAGATATATATAGCACTACAATATCTGTCTGAATATGAGAATTTTGATTTTAAAACAATCTCTGTAAACCAGTAGTTTCAGAAGTGTTAGAAGATTGTTTCTCAGTTACCAGGCAAAATCTATACATTTATCTGTCTTAAAGAGGAGAGAAATATATTTTAATTGATTTAAAATATATGTACTGGGGAGGAAAAAATGCATTCTACATACCTTTTTTCAAGATAATATATTTTATGCAGGTTTGTACAAAGTGAAGAGAGCTTGTTATATTAAACCTTTTCCAGTATCTCTCAGAGTGGCTGCATCTGTTCATGAGATTCAGTGATCCAGATTGGATTTTTTTCTGAACAATGACCATTCACATCTATTCTCACTCTGACTTTTGTCATGCTAGCTGAGCTGGTTTCAACAAAGATAACAGTGCATTTTGACTTGCAATCTGATGTTTAAACAACAAGAATGAAAGCTTTTGGGCAGCTGCCACAGTTTATTAATGCGTGTTGACGGCTTCATTCAGGGCCCATGACCTGGTAGAGTTCTGATGGTTTTTCCATGCTGGGTTTGGAAATATTGGTAAACCATGTTAAATAAATTTATTGAACCAGTCATTTAAAAAAAAAAGAGTGAATAGAGTTAGCCAATAAAAATAGAGAGCATAGTATCAAAAATGTTACCTTATATTAGAGTAATAGAAAATGTTAGAAGTCCTGCTCTTAAATCAACAGTCTAGGTTTATTTTGGAACCATCCTCCTTTTTGATGACAAAGAGTAATTTACCTCAATTTATGTTTTTTAAACCATGAGATTACAAGCTGAGATCCTTTTAGACACTGCTGATCTGTTCCCTTGTCAAAGGTTTTAATCAGTTTGCACTCTACCATACATCTTTTTCCAGTCACCAATTTCTTATTCCATTGTTAGATTTTAGAGGGAAATGAGAAAATGCATGCCATTTTACAAAGATAGACCTGTTAACCAAAGATGCCTGTTAACAGCAGAGAATTGTGTCTATAAACTGTATCCACAAAGCTTCCTGGGAATTAGCAGTTCCTGGTCGCAATAAACCAGAAATCATGAGGTGTTTCCAAATATGACATTCCCTTTCTCTGAGAGTAATGTGAAATAAGTAGGTTACCACGCTGTAACACCTTCTTATTGCTGTTGTTGTTGTTGTTGTTATTATTGTTATTATTATTATTGCTATGTTTGTACTGCAGTCATGCCTAAAGGCCCCAACCAAGTTAAAACCTATTTTGATGGATTCGGTCCAAATATATAATAAATAAAATTTCCAGCTCTAAATACTGAACAAGATCTCAGAGTATTTAATGTTATTTAGGTATTTACTTATGTATTATGTGTAATGAAAAACGCAAAGCATAATTTGATGCAATAAATATTAATATCTTAGTGGCAGAATTGGTAGTGATTTCTACATATAAAATAGCCTAACCTTGTGTAATAAAACCTTCTTTCAGTTGTTTTTATAAACCTGCCAAGGCTTTAACCCTTTGGGTTGAAATTTTCCGTGGTAGATATCTGCTTACACCTGAAGGTTTTTAGAATGTTTTCCATAAGGGTTATTCAGCAGTTTTCTGCATACAGGGAAAGAGATTAGAATGGTTTCTTGCTGCTGATGGAACTGTTACATCTGTTCTGTTTTGAAGCTTTAATATGTTCATGGTTTGGTGAAGGGTTTTACGTATCAGCTGGGTTCAAAAAGGTACACTGTTCCTAATTTGTAATAAGAATTTTAAATATGTATGAAGTTTCTCTCTGGTGTTCCCAGGGATGTGTTTGTGAAGGTGAATTAACTGATAGATTTTAAAAAACACACTGACGAAGAATTTGTGCATAAAAAACAATAAGAGAAAACTGGTAAGAACACTTACGTCATGTTTCAATTTAAAGTAATAAAAAAGGTGACCCTTCCTGCAGATCATAGATTACATCCATGCTAGCAATGTAGAAGAGGAGCAAACATAAAAAAAATGAAAACACACTGCTGAAAGGATAGTTTACCTAGCTACATTGTAGGATGATTTAACTTGTCATTTGACATTAACATAAGATAAATGTAAGTTATTTTTGAACATTACGCTTTCTTGCAAAATAATTGTAGAATTGATGATTGAAAATTAGTAGTTAAAATTTAAATTTACACTAGTATTTTTCTTCCTCATGCAAAATAAGAAATTAATTTTCCTCAATATTGGAGTACTTGCTGTGTGATTTTTCTAAAATTGTACTGTTATAAATGTTAATACTGTAAAGCAGCGAATACTTGTAAAAGTGATCTCAAATATGCCACTGTATCATATTTTATTTTTATTAGTCACTTCTTTAGGAAAAATTTCAGAGTGCCTTTATTCACAGAGGATTTCCATATTTTATGCATATTTGAATGCAGCACTGTCATCTTTCTGCTGAAGTAATGGAAAATTATTCTTTCAGTGTTAGAGAAGAATTAATATTTCAGATCTAAGCCTTCCATAAAGAACTGTTCTTTTAAAATAGCTGTCCCTTCCTCTTCTTTCTTCATGTGGTGATTACTCAATAGTCCTAACCTCATTATAGCAGATGAGGTTGCTGTCATTCATGGAGGAAGCACATTTCTGCAGTCCCATTAGAAATAATGAAGATTTTTATCATTTTTAATTACTCTGACAGAGATTCAATGCATCACTAGCTTCTAGTGAAAGATGAATTTTTACTAGAAAATTAAGAAGAGATGCAGAGGTGAGCATTAAATCCTCAGATTTAAGTTCAGTAGAAGAGAAAACCCAGCATTGAAAGAGGTTTTCAGGCAGCGTGGGAATGTGGAAGACAATGTTTGCATGACAGTGGAAATTATACACTATAGGGATTTTATACAACTTGGGAAAAATAAAGCAGGTAAATTGCACCTGTCTATAGTTCTGTTGGTATGGAATTAAGATGGTTTACATATTCAGTTTTATGTCTGTGATATTCTTATGAGTTTAACTTTAAATCTGAGTATCTTGCATTTCTTAGCTTGGATCTTGATGTGTTTGTAATGTATGCAATGTAATTTTAATTAAATTAGTTGATTACATTTTTACTCTTAGAAGCATTTTCATTTTTAGCTTTTGACTTCAGCATTAAATATCTGTTCATGTACTTTTGTGGCATCTCTGATAGATTGTAACAGGAGATTTTGTTATTTAGTCAATAATATTTCTATCAATTTATCACTGTAAAGAGAAAAAAATATGATTTTAGGCACTTCTCTAGCTTACATAAATACTTTATTCTTGATCCTTATTGTGTCATTAGAGGTATTGCAAAACACTGTGCTATTTGGATCTATCTATACTAGCTAAAAATGTGAGTTCACTCACTGTATGGCATGAATTGTGTTACACAGACATTCAATACTGGTCTAGATTTAAAAGGAGCTCCCTATGAAGGGCACAGTCCTCTGATGAAGTCCTGACCGAGTCTGTAAATTAAGGACTCAGAGAAGAGGAAAAGAAAGCTTGGCTTTGCTGTACATACTACTCTGAAGTTAAGCCTGAGTCTCCCAGCAGTGCTTTACAGAGGGACAAGGATATATCTCTCTTTGTCTTCTGTGTATGTCTCAGTGTGTCAAATTCATTTGGCTGGTTTGGGACACAGAAGTTGTCTGTATTTTGTTTTGGAAAGGGTCAGTACTGCAGAAATTCAAGGGAGTTTAAAACCAGCACTTGCTCAGCTTTTTGAAAGGAAATGTGCAGATTCAAGTCATTATAGACCTGAGTCCATGCTCTGCTCTGCCACCAATGCCTGCAAAAGTAGGAAAGGGTATCTAATTGAGCTATTTTAAATTCCCAGTGATAGACTCCAGAATGTGATCAAAGTATGGTTTCCAGGATTATTTCTGAATGGTTTAGAAATGGTCTCTGATTAAATGAACTATAAACTTGTTTTAATAGTTAATAATTTGGGCGGTTTGTCATTTTGTACTTCTGATTTAAGTAATAATATTGCAAAGTTCAGGTGTTTGCTTGAGCATGTATCCATTCTGCCCCAAACAAGTGGCCGGTCACTATTATAAACTGATTTTCTGTACCATGTCTAATGCACTACTTTTATTATGTCTGTAATGTTAGTGAATGAAATACTGCAACAAATTCTTCCTTCATTGTAATGTCGCCCAGACTTCCTTTTATAAAAAGAAATACTTTCTTAAATATACTATCAGGAGCATTTTTCATTTTCTGTAATGAAGTCTCTACATGAATCTTCAGTGTCTTTTACCAAACCAGGCTTGGAAATGAATCTTAGTGTTTAAAAGAATGTAAGCAACTTGTAGTTCCTTAATTGTGAAACATTAAGGAGGCTGATGAAATAAAAAATACTTCTGGTGTGTGTTAGGGACCTATAATTCAGGAGTGAGTGGAGACATTTAACAAATCACACACACCCTCACCAATGTCTAAACATGGCTAGAAAAAGTAAAATACTAGTCTTGTTATCTATACAGGGAATGCTAATGCCTATAATTGGTCATTGTCTGACCCTCATATTTTTCTGTCCTGATAACTCTGTCAGCCTCCAAGCTAATTTTGTGTTTCTTTTGTGAAATCTTTCAGTGGTGTTATCAGGGAGAGTGCGTACCTTTTGGCACTTGGCCCCAGAGCATAGATGGGGGTTGGGGTCCCTGGTCAATATGGGGAGAGTGCAGCAGGACCTGCGGGGGAGGAGTCTCCTCATCCATAAGACACTGTGACAGTCCAGCGTAAGTAGCTAAAGTAAGCCGGAGCCAACAAAAAGACACATTTGGAAATTATTTAAAACTGTGGTTTCGCTTGTTATCTGTAAAAATGTTTTGCTAGTTTGCCAAATTTTGTCTTCAAAATAGCAGACAGAAATGCTTAAACAGGAGTTCACTAGACATACATTTAACATTTTTAATGTATCTTATGTACTGTAAAGATAGCTGGATGTATATTTAGCAGCAAACAGAATGTTTTTCTATATGTGACTTGTTCATCAAAATATATTTAAATTGTATCTGAGAGATATAATTTAATAATAATGTTTTTAGGGCATATTTCCTTCAGTGCTTGACTCAAATATAAAATAGCAATTGCTACTTATTAAAAAAATAACCCCCAAACCCAACACAGTATTTCCAAGATTTTCAATAAAACTGCTTACATACAAACCTTAGGTAGCAATATTATACTGCATACAATATATTTATGTGCTGCCTTGTCCAACACTTCAGTTGTGACTTCCTACTGACTCTTAAAACAATTCAGCATCTTTTTGTTTCCTGCCACTACTCTCTATTGGTCTGTCTGCTCTCTCTGAAGAGGGGCCAGCTTCTCCACTACAGCTTGATCTTATATATCTGTACTTGTCTTACAATCTGTCTGTTTTCCAATTTCCTGAGCACTGTTCCAGAGAAGTTCTGTCAGGTAAGTGCTCCTCTCTGTCACTATCTCTTCTCAAATGAGGAATGCTTATTTCTGTTGTTGTTCTTTGCTGAATGAATTGTTGCTCTTTTCTGTTTTGGCTTTTACCTGTTCTTATTATCTCACCACAGCTATAGGTCTTCTCAGGATAGTTTTATTACTCCATGCTCTCTTGTCATTTCTCATAATCACAATCTCAGTCACCATTATTGGTTTTTAAGACCCCTTTTTCTGAAAGTCATTTGTGTTTTTCTCATGAAAATTCAATCTGTGTCTTTTGTCACTCCTTTTCTCATCTTCTGCTCTCTGTTCACTTAGGTTATTTGTTTTTTATATCTGTGTTTTCCAAGCCAGGCTCTCCACCTTTCTACTGCACTCTGCAAGACAGATACCAAAATGTCACATCACTACTACTTAAGGTGGACTGTTTGTCCCCTATTATTAGCAATAACTACCTAATCTGGCCAATATCACTACTTATTCAATGGATACAAAAGCAGAAATTATCTGTATGCATCAATAACATGTCAGACTGTATTAGTGAGATAATAATAAATTAATTATTTTTTCAAAGCAGTATTTAAAAAGCCTAGAGAAATGTTTGTTTGGAGCATGAATAATATACTAAGATTTTTTTTCCCAACTTCTGTCACTGTGTATCTGGATTGGTATGATGAAAATTATTAAATTTTAAATGTTTAACAAGCACAAATGCATTTGGGAGAGGGTATATCTGCATTAGGGAGCAAAACCCCTGTTGATTAAGGATAGCATTTCCTGGTTAAATACTGTAATGTGAAAAATAGTATAGATTTAAAATTTTTTTAGTTAATTTTTAATTGTAAATATATAAATTTTTTATTATGGAAGCTTCACAAAATATTTTTTTCTTTCTACTTTCAAGCTGCAAGGCAAAGAGCTGATGTCTGATTATCTTCCATATAAGTCTAAGTTAGTTCATTATTTGACCTCTTCGGAAGATAGATAGTGTTCTTGAGCAATCTGGGAATTTAACAGCCAGTTATCTACACTAATAGAAATCTGCTTACTCTGGAGTTTCCTCAGATTTAATACTGATTAATACAAATCAGAGTCAAATTTCTGAACTAGAATATGCAGTCTTTCTGGTTCTGAGTATAAAACCGGTGTTTGTTGGTTTTCAAGTAAGATGAGATGATTGAAAAAAGAAGTATCACATAGATTGTTTACACATTTCTCATTTTAATTTTATAAAGAAAGCAAATAATTAAAACCAACTTCTTTATTATGTTCAAAATGCAATTAAACTGCACTATTTGGAACTTATGCGAACTACATTAATATTATGAGTGATGATTTTTCAACTACACAGTAATATTTTATGTCTGCTCCAATCCAAGTCAAAGATACAGTTCTTACCGAAATCTCATCCTAAAA
>VYXD01005855.1:0-18743 GCA_013397195.1 Hylia prasina
TGCTTTCAAACCAGTACAAGTGGGAACAGTAAACTGGGGAATACCATTTTGAAACCATGACAGGTCACTAGATTGTAACTTGCAGATTAGCTGATGAATCACTAACCATGCTCCTTGTAAAAAATGGCATCTCAGTTTGTAAGCTGAAACAGACTGAACTTACTCCACTACTAACATCTGCTAAAATTGCAGCACAGTAGGATGTTGCCATACCAGCAATGAGTTTAGAATCAGAATACAAGCAACAGAATAAATCAGGATTGCCGTCACTCACCGCAGCTTCTATACCAATGACCTCTGACTGCCTGGTTCAGCTCCTGGTTTTCACAAATGATCATGTCACCAGTTAGAGAAAACAATCCAAAATCTGCAGTTTCCTAAGAATTCTAACTGAAGTCCATGAAACTTGCAGTGATACAGAGATACAATGGACACTGACATTTAATCATTGGTACCTGGAATGAGCAATGCTTGGTGTAAGCATTTAATTCTATTATCTGAAACATGTATAAATACTAAGTGAATTCTCTAGCCTAAATTACCTCCCTCTTAAAGAGTATTTCTGTGCTATCAGAGGTGCATCAAAGAGACCATGCTCAACATCACTTCATGCTTTGTTTTTTAAGCCTCCAGAGATTGGAGAATGTAATTTTGAAAAGTCAGGGTACAGAAGAAGATCAAACAAAATCAAGACTCCCTCTGAAAACAAAAGCCTTTACCTAAGAGCTGATACCTTACTTCAACTGAAAGCACAAGATGGTGCAGCCGTGCTTCTCTGTATAGTTTATCTTCCCTTCTGTTTTGTCTGCAGCATGCAATACAGCAAATTTAAAATCTTTGGCATCAGGTGCATACCAGCACTCAAACTGCATAGAAAGATACTCCCAGTTGTCAGCATTCCTTTCTGTCACACTGCTGCTGTGGGAACCTTTTGAGATTATCTTTCAAGCCACCAATGAGAGACTTCAGGCTTTTTGTGTTTGCTGTACTCAGTTCTTCAGGTATCTGCACTGAACAGTGTTACAGCAGGCAATAAAGCTTTTCAATTTTCTTTTGTTGACTATCCGGGAGGAAACAGGAGCTCATCTGTCTGTCAAGTATCTTGTATCCAGTATGATTAAATGACTCTGGAAGTACTATAGAGCTTCACCATAAGCAGAAGCCATATACTGCTAGTATAAACTAGCAGTTGGTCACTCTGTGAAGAAAATTGACTCAGGTGTTTTATTGGGCATCTACACTAATGTGACTGGCAAAGGAAAGTAATAACGAATAATAATGGATGCCATCGCAAAACAATGCCAGTGTGTTGGATCAAACACGACTAAAACTCACCAACTCAATAATTTTTTGCTTGTGAGAAATGGTGTAAAGTTCTCCCCATATTGCTAAGTTTAGACGTAAGAGATTCTGTTTCTAATAACTTCTGAATGTCAAGAATTGTTGTCTCTCAAAAATCTTACACTCATTAAAAAGCAATTTAGGAGGTTATTGAAATAAATTATTTATGTAATGGAATGCATCATTGAAAAATGTTGAAGACGCATCCAAAGAGTGACTCAGTATCTCCAAAACAGAAATAACAGCTCACTTTTACTTTTTCTTATGTAAGTTTAATAAGAACTGCATTAAAGTCAACTGGTATTATTTAAAGGAGTTTTTTTAGAAGTCCCCCTGTTTTATAAAAGTACCCATCATCATAGTAAAACCTAAGCTTTGAAATATCATCCCTAAGAAATTTCTTATGAAACAGGAGTAATTTTTGTTTTAGTCAAAATCAAAAAACACCATGAACATTTCTGTCTTTTTCCTGAGGCTATACAATAAGCAAAGTACCATTTCAGTGATCCCATGTGCATTCTGTTATAAACTTGTGACTGATAATGCCTAGTTTTATAAATACAGACGTTAACAAATAGCAGTGGAATAACAGAAAAAGAATAAAGCAGTAAACCAAAACAAAATGCCTTGCATAGCAGAGCAAAAATGACTTCATCCACAGCTGACTGCCTCTGAGCAAAAGGAAACTGTAGTATAAGTCTGTACCATTTAGAAGCTTCGCAATTTGCTGGCAATTTATAGAAACCAAAGCAAACTTTTGGCAGTAGGCCTACATACCATAGTAGTTAAAGGAACTATCATCCCACCCATTTTGAATACAAGCCTTGAAAGATTAGTCTAATATTTCTTCCCACTCTCATGTCTCCTTAGCTAATAGAAGATTTAACGTAAAACTCACAAAACATAATTTTGGAAAGTGCCACACTGGTGCTCACACTAAAGTAATCTACAGTTAATTTTTTCTTGCTCCTTTTTGCTCACCAATAAGGCTCAGCAACAGAAAGTCTTCACTCTAATTAAAAGTGAAAAGCTAGCACACAGATCCAATACTCTGATGTTTCACAGCTGCATGCAAAGCTGCCCAGACACCTGTTTATTTTTATAGCAATTCCTTTTGCTCTTTATCATTCCATCCCTTAAGTTTGGATTATAAAATGAAGCAGAATAAACTAGATCATCTTGAAAATAACAGTGCATTTGTACATCCCACCTTCACTGAAAACCACAAATCACTATTATGCAATTTTGTCTCTCCAGCTGCTACCACAGGAAGCAGGAATCAACCAAACTGATCTACACATGAAGTTTTTGTATTGCATGGCTTTCAGAATGTTCCCTGCCTATGTTTAGCTCAACTTCCTGACACAGCTTGAGTGTCTGGTGCCAAATGGCCTTGTATACTAGACAATCTGAATTCCTGTCCCAATTTCAGAAGGTATTTTAGATACAAAAAATATGGACAGGCTATTAGTAGTGCTTTTCAGTACCTGTGTAGTGGTTTAATTATTCTTTAGTCTAGGAGCAACTAGGAAAAAGGGCAAGAGCTGCAAAACCTGAAGGTGGATAGCTACTGATTTTCATGCTTTGTATATCTGCTAATTGGAAAGATTGAGCCTCTAAGTTCTAAGTAGAGGTTAGGCTGCCGAGTAATAAGAATACTGAAAATATGCTTCATGTATCCTTTGTGTCCAAAAGCTGACTCTACACTGACACTGCACCTCCTGACAAAGCTCAGCCCAGCACAGCTTCTGCCCTCCTATCACCACATTTCACTACAGAATCTTGGAGGCTGGGCAGTGAAAGTACTTAAGAGGGAAGCAGGGTATGAAAACTAAAATCCCCTAGGCTCTAGGAGATAAAAGAAGCAATCGAAATTTATATACTGTATAAAACTTTACTAATAAAACAGAAAGCAGACTCCCTTTTCTGGACATGCCTTGTAAGAAAGTTACTTCAGTACTCAGTCAAAGAAAAAGATTTAACTTCATAAGTGAAGGTATACGGCTTCTTGCTGCACCCATAAGTCCTTGAAAGTGCACTTAAATTTGGAAGTCTCCAAGTGTACCCTTGTTATGCCCCAAGTCCAAGAAGTCCAAGGAGACGAAAATCTTCACATAGATGAACCAGGATGTGTCCCTGATGTGTGTGCAGTGATAGGTGTGTAGTGGACAGCAGAAGAGAGAGATGTGCTGTGATGCAAACCCACAGCTCAGCTGAAGAGTACTTGCAGAAGGCAAGTAATGAGGCCCTGTTCTTCAACCTGTCCTATTATGGTGTAACAGCCTTCACTGCCTTCATGAAGAAGGTTTTGACCAGCAGAGGATTCTACCATCAAAGTGTGATTCAAAGTTGCTTTAGCTTGTTTCTGCAGTTAAATCACTGTTAACTTTTGCAGCTGACTCCCAGCTTTCACCAGTTGCATTCTTCTGGACAAAATTTGTTTGTAGGAAAGCAACAACACAATTTTCTAAGCATTTTAGTTGTGCAAAGCACAAGGTTTCAACTTTTGTAGTTTTTTTTCTGCTGGCAGAAACTAATGAATGCTTTTCACAATTAAAAAAATAAAACAAAACAACCCAAACCTCAAGAAAACAAAATGCATACTTAACATATTGACAAGAAGTAGGATTTGCCTTCCTTCAAATGATGCAATTCCACAGAAAGATGTTTCTTTCTAGCTAAGAAAATGTTACCAACAAATAACTGCTCTCAAATATCCAATGAGCAGAAAGGTGCCCACTTCCTGAGGAGAGGTGTCCCCCCCAATTTTGCCCAAGCACATCCAAACAGCAGAGTTGGAATGAGAAATATCAGAAAGCAGAACATTGAAGGAGAAATATGTCATTCATTCGATAGCTCCAACTGGTCATGTGACACAGATATAACCTGCCAGAATTCCCCTCCTGTGTTTCTATCAAACTTCAAATGAAAAATCTCCATCACTCTAAAAGACATTGTTGGAGGGGGAAAAAAAGCAACAACCTCCATTAACTTGCCTACTTCAATAAAAGAATTCCACAAAGTTCAAGAAAGTCAGAAACTAGGACTGTTGTAATGCATAATAACCCCCTAATAATTCAATGAAATGATATTTAAGAAAAGCAAGTCATGCCATATATTCTGCCTCCCAAAGTGATTGAAATTGGTTCATTTCACATGCCCTGAACTCTCAGACCAATTTTATGTGTTTTCACATATGCTTTCAGAAATGCTTTTATATGTTTTCAGAAATGCTTTCAAAGAGTCATATGTGTGCATGGAAAAGAGAAAAACAAGTATTTCACAAAGATTTTAATGCAGATCATTCTGTTTTATGAGGAATCAAGTTTTGTAGAGTTTCACAGATGAATTCGTACTTTCTACCTGGTGGCTCAGATTGAAAATGTCAAGGGTGTAATAGTTCCTTACTTGTTCTCGTTGCTGGCATCATATCGAGGCATAGGGTCAAAATCATTTCCATTTACATCAAAACTGGCCTGCGAATCCTGTATCCAACAAAAGAAGGAAAACCAGTTGCTAATTAATTAGCCATTGACTCATGTGGTGCATACATCCATTAGCAGGTTCCTACAAATAAGTAATTCAGCTAACTAATTCCTGTGGTTTCATGGTGACTGTCTTTTAGGAAAGCATTATATATGGAAATTATATATTTTATTTTAACTTTGGAAAACAGAGAAGTATTTAAAAAATGCTCTGAAAAAGTATAGGTCCAGCATTAGGGAGGAAATAGAAAATGGTGTTTCATTTAACCATCAGAACCTTTCAGAAATTAAGAGTTCATTCTCAAAACTGGGATTTTGCTGAATGTTTTAAGATTCAAAAAATTATCTGCCTGACTATAACTGAAATTTCAGCCGTTGTTTCAAGAAATAAGAATAATATTTTTTTCTTAAGATTATTGTTATAAAATTACATCTTGGAAAGCAACACAAACTGCTTCCCCATTTCCTTGGGAGTATAACTGTTTCAAATATCTGCAAGATACCTGTCTTTTTGTTCCATATTTATCATGGTTCTTACAGCTGAAAATAGTTCATAGAGTGAACAGCTGCTGGTTTGTATGGCTCTCATTAATTGATGCAGTAGCATGTGGTGTGTTGACACGGCAAGCAGCAGTTTTTAAACCATTGTTCATTGAAAACCAGTTACACATCCACCTCAAATATTCCTGTTTGCAGCCCCTTCACCTATAATCTGAGATATAGAAGGCATTTGTGATCAAACAAGCAATGCATATTGCTTGTGAATTTGGGTAATTCCTTCTTGGTGTGAGGAAAGGGAGAGAGGAGTGGTAAGGATGCAAATAGTTGCTTTAAATTCAGTGGTAGGACAGTACTGGAACGAGGTGACATGATACAATCTGGGTTATTCACTGAGGAGGTAAAATTATATCTGCTTTATTTAAATAACTTAAGATATTAAAATGAAAGGTGTGTCATGTGCTAGGATCAAACTTACACTGACAGATTGGGTAATTGCTGCCCCACCTGAGTTTTCACATCCTCCAAGCTGAGTTCCACATGCAGCATAGGGAAGGATACATATGTAAATATGGCTAACTTAAATTAAGTGGCTTTAAACTGTGGACACCATTGTAGTTTTAATGCATTGTTAAAGATGTTTTTGCCATGATCTCTTAATGCTCTATCAAGAAGATAAACTTGTTGGCAAAAAGCCTGTGTTTAGGGCTCTTTAACAAGATCTACATTTGTAATGGGAAAGAAGGTACGTGCATGCCTCGCGCTGGTCATCTTCACCAGTCCAGCTCAATCCAAATATATTTGCTTCTTTTATTACCCTGTAATAGAAGTACACTTTGCACGCTTTATTTCAGACAAATCATAAGGTCCTCACATTAACATGCCTTCACCTAACACCTATTTCTAAATGATAGGACAAACCACTCCAGCAAAACGTGGTCCTGATGCACTGAACAGCTTCAAACTCTGACACCAACACAGGAAGCAACCCTCTAGAGAAGAAGATTGTCCTTATGCTATCAGCCTCCAAGACAGATTAAATCAGTCATCTAAATGTGGTGAACCACAAGCAAACAGAAACCTCCTGAGACCATGTGAGACATAGAACACAGAAAATAATGGATGCAGCTCTATCGTAAGTTGTGAGGAGACTCAGCAGAGTTGAAAGAGATTTACTAGAAAGTATATTTTACCACAGAATATTCTACATTTGTTTTTAACTGAGTGAATCATGAAAGGTCATATACTTTTCCTTTCATATTGTATCTAACAGTATGATAAATAGCTTTTAAAATTAATGCATGGAAGGATTACTGTAAAATTACTGTCTTCGAGAAAAGCTGCTGTCTCACTAACTAAATGTATTGGCCAAATATGGAATTCAGCTGCATGTGTTAAATGAAAAACAGTGTATTCCATTTCTAAGTTCTGAGAGTGTGAAGATATTAAGTAAAAAAATTGCAGAAGAGATAAAAACATCCAGTAATTGGTTCCAGTCCTTCAGAAATTCAGGACTCAGCTACAAGAGGCATCCAGATATGAAATATGTTCAGATGAAACACAGTCTTAACTAAAACAATACGTATTATCAAAAACTGTTTTCTTTCCTCCCATGGTGTTAACATTTGAGGAAACACTTGTATGATTCTTCCTCCTTCGCTCCTCTCATTCTCCATCTTTCTAGAAGCAGCAAATTATTTTTGAGTAATAACAAAGCAGGAAATCTGGATTCTTGTGGACACTCACATAATTCTGCATCAAGTCTGGGTGGTTTCTTTCAATGCCGTCATCCAGGATGGTGACCACAACATTCTTTCCAGTGTAACCTCTCTTCCAAGCACCTACTATATTCATATCTGATTGGCAATGGTGGGTGTTGTCACTGCAGTGCTGGGGAGAGAAGAGGAGATAAAGATGTATATTGGAGATTACTGAACAGTGAGGAATTGAGATATTACCCTACTTATATTAACACTTCTATTCAAAATCACACATGACTATATTGATTTGAATAGGAACTATATAATATCAACACCTTTATTCAGACAGAAAACAATTTTAAAAGAAATGCAAATTGTATAAAAGCTGCTAGTCCTGCATAATTCTTTCTGATTACTCTTCATGCTAAGCAATACCAAAGGGAAGCATTCAGCTGAACTGAATTTGAAATATTTGATTTTTTTTTTTCCAAAAAACCAAACCATATGTGGATAAAAGTAGACAAATGTCTGTACTGAAATGGTCATGGAAAAAAAAAAAACCACCTTGCTTTTTAGAGCTTACATGCTGTGTACAAATTCTTGACAGAATGTTTGGAAACTAATCAGGATTCAGTTCTATCTACAAAAAAGGGGTTTTGGCAGGTTTTGTGCAGGATCAGCAGGAGATGAGCTGCAGTTAAGAACCTGTAATGAAAACACCATCCTGAAAAACTTGCATCTCTAGGGAGTTGGATGAATTGTAGATAGTGTTGATTGACAGCAGCCTGGGGTACTGCTTTCAGAGCAACCAAGTCCAGTATGATGGAGAAAGAAGGTTTAGCGTACATTAAAGCTGAAAGCCTCTTCCTAGACACAAATGCACCCAGTTCAAGTGAAGAAATCTGACTTGCCATGGCAATGAGACATGACCCGCAGGTATTTGTAATGCCCCATTATCCACTCTCTAATCCACATGCACAGCCCTCCGCTGCGAAATTAGTTCAATGAGCCTGTCTCATCAGTACTGCTTTCCTGCAGCTCGGCCAGGCTCAGACAGAACAACAGGCAAAAACAGAAAAAAGAGGGGGTACAGGAAAGGGTAAAAGCAAAGGGTGGGAGGAAGAAAAAAGAAATTAAAGAAGAAATTTGTATCATAACAACAATTGCTGTAGAACATGCTCCATCTCAATCCCTGCCCCACCACCTCACAACCCCACTTCAGCCTCATATCTTGTCACTCTACAATTTGCAAGGAGTAAATAAATTTGAGCGCTGCACTCCACCTTGACTTAGCCTCCTCCAGTCAGCACACTGAAGAACCATTAGCAATACTATGTGCAAACTGACTATTATTCCTCCTCTTCTTATTCTCCAGTTTATCACCCAAATCAGAGGATTTAAGACTGTTCATTTGTTAATACTAGAGCAAGGTTATATTATTATACATAATATAAAGTCTCTCTCAGTGTCTTTCCATCGTGCCCACAAATATCTGTTTCTCTCTGTCTATCCATCCCCGCACAAAGGACTTCAGGGACCAGTTCCAAGGAATGTGTAGCTTTTGTTCTCTGTATGGCTCATGCTGCTGCTTTATGAAATTAATTACAGTGTAAACTTGCTGTCTGAATGTAATGGTTGTACACACAAGAATTTCTAATGTACAAACAACATGGTTTAACAAATTTAATGTTTCCAGGCAAGTTTGTATTTTTCAAAATGTTACTAAGTTAAGTATTAGAAAATACCTGCAAAAGTTTTTAATATCTTCCTCCACATTTTCTGATGTGAAGACAAAGAGATAGGAAGGTGGAACCACCAGCCTTTTGCCACAGGGTAAACCCAAGAGTGAGCTACAACAAGCAATCAGGATTCCTGGCTCTGGCCTCCAGTCAGATTTACTGGACCATTACACTGCGCCTTTATCCTCATTTCTGAAATGCCAAATGACCCTCAGCTTGTTTCATGTCTTGTCCTCTCTTCCTAGGGGATGAGCTTGTTATTTTGCTCTCATGCCAGCCAAACCACACAGGCTGAGCAAGCATATGGGTATTTTAATCCCCATTCCTTTGCAATCTGTTTGGATCTCTGCCAGAAGGTCACTAGTACTTCCCTTAATGAGTCCATTGCCCTCACTTGCCTTACTTGAATATTTGCTTTTGTGGTGGTAACTGAAGGGACCTTTGCTACATGTGTAGAGACAATCATGAAAGACATTTCTTGCCTTACTGCGTGCTCTGATGATTCTCTCAAGAGACACATGAGATCAAATTGATTAAACAAGGGTAAAGCAGTTGTAACTGTGGGCCCGCTTGTAACTTTAGCACACAGCATATGTTAACATACGGATACAAAACCTGAAAGCAGCAAAGAAGCATCCAAACAGGAATAGTTCAACAGCAGATGAAGGGTTCAGTTATAATCATTACAATAAAAAACAACTTCTCATGTCCTATTTAGAAGAGCATCTGGTTTTTTTCACCTCTACTCCCTACTCTTTTTTCTTCAATTCAATTATTCATTTATGCATTTTTTAATCTCTGCCCTGCTTCTAGCTTTATTTTTTCTGTTCCACTACTGTCTTTTACCAGTGAAACCCCAGTATTGTTTAAGTCAACATCTGATCTAAGATTCCTGTATTTTAATCACAAATTAGACTTCCCCTCATATTTGTGTCTGATTTTTTCCAGGTAAATCAGAATGGGCATTTTCCTCTGTGTTGGTTTAGAACCATAACCCAAGACATCCTCTTGGTCTGATTTGTTTTTAATCAAGAACGCTTTAATTATTGGAGTGCAATTACTCCTCAAGTACTATCTTATATGGTATAGATATGCCACTCCACATACAACATCTAATATGCCAGCAATTACTTAGCTTCACTTGCACTCTTTTCTGTCCCCTTGGACTGGTTTTGGCTGGAACAGAGTTAATTCTCTTCACAGTGGCTAGTATGGGGTTGTTTAGGAGCTGTTTAGGATTTGTAATGAACAGAGTTTGGATAAAACAAGGATGTTTTCATTATTGCTTAGAAGAGCTTACCAGAGCCAAAGCCTTCTTGACTCTTCACATCACTCCCTCAGTGAGGAGGCTGGGAGTGGACAAGGAGTTGGAAAGGGACACAGCTGACATCAACTGACCAGATCACAGGATGCCATACTCTGTACTTAGAGCTGAGGAGGGGGAGAAGGAAGGGGAAAATGTTCCAAATGATGGCATTTGTATGGCATTTGTCTTCCCAAGTAATTTTAACCCAATGGAGTCCTGATTCCTGGAGATGGTTGAACAGCTGCAAAATGGTGAATGAATTCCTGTTTTGTTTTGCTAGTGTGTGCAGCTTTAGATTTCTCTACTAAATTTTTTCTAACTCAATTCATACATTTTCTTGCTTTTACCCTTCTGATTCTCTCCCTGATCCTACTGCTGGGGGAGTGAGTAAGCAGCTATGTGGTGCCTAGCTGCTGGATTGGGTTAAAATTCCTTTTTCCTTCAAAAAAAAACATTTCTGGTAAGGAAATTTCCTGGGTTCCATTCAATATTTTTTCTTTAACTACCTGTTCCTTCTCTACCACCAATCCAAATTACATTGTCAGGTTGGTAGCAGAGGGCTGGTTTTAACTAATTTGGAAGAACTTTTTCAATTTACAGGTTACCCAAATAAAAAACCTATTAGTCTATAAAACAGAGTAGAAACAGAAGTTCCTAATTCTGTGACACACAGCTTCTCAGAAATGGCATACTGTGCCCTCTATAAGTCCTCACGACTTCATTGCACTGGTTTCTTGTAGTTTATGAGTTACAGGCAGTTCTTTGGCAAGATCTAGTCCTTATCTATGGAGATATAGAGAAACACAACATGATAATGGCACAATTCTGAATACCAATTGTGAGTTTGACAAGTCCTGGATCTCATTTAGTGTTAGAGTACATATACTTCTGATCACGGGAAAGCTCTGAAATATTAGACCCCAGTCAGGGATTCAAAAAGATAGACTCTGGGTATTGAGAAGAACAACAGCAGCAACAACAAAGTTTGGTTTCCATAGAATAGTAGTGAAGTGGTCTTTGGCACAGACAGAAACAAAAGTACTACAGTCATGTTCTCTGCATCAGAGGATTTTGTCAGCTACTAACCTGCAAGCATGGAGAGGATAGAAATTGCACAACATTGCTCGTGGAGGAAGGACAGTCAAGGACATATAGCTTGACCTTGATCAACACAAGCAGACAGAAAGGGAACACACAGGGCTGATTCTGAAATTCTGTGGAGTTAAAGTGACTATCTCCCTCTTCTGTGAAGGGAACGTAATGTGGGGGCGTTTGGCACACCTAGCTTGGTCCAGGCAAATGCACAGGCAGCAAAGGTCATAAACTTTTTAAGAGAAGACACATCCTAAGGCTATATTCTGCTTTCTGAGGTACAGGTTTGTGCAGTGTCTTAAGTTAAAACTTGCCAATTATTCTCTTTTCCTGAAAAAAAAAAGAATAAATAATGTATTTTTTATTATGCTTTTCAGCTGATCCAGATTTAAAGAGAATGAAAGAAGCAAGCAAGATAGTAAGAGAGTTGGGAACCCAGGGTCCTTATTAAAATGGGCATAAGACAATATGATCTACTGAAATTATTTTTTGGCTTCTCCAGCGTAAGCACTTGAATGCTACATTTTCTAAACAGACTATTAAAATAATGTTTCTTTTTAAAAGTATTTCTCACTTTTTTATTATTTTATCACAAAAAAAGCTAATCAATGAAGAATTTTTAGAGATAGGAATACTTGCAGCATTTTTTTTTTCCCCTCAGGCATAATCTGATACTTAGTGCATGATAAACAGCATTTGCTAAATGTATACAGAAAGTATTTCCTTCTGAGTTACATCTTCAAATAATTTCTGATTGTTGCTGCACACTATATTTTTAAGATCTAGCAGGAGCAGGCAGATAATATAGTCTGATTAATCTCAAATACAAGATTATTTTGCATTAAGTATGATCTGACTTATGGAGTCATGCTTTGCTGAATTGTTACTTTTTTAAATCTTTATCTGTATCAAGAGAAATACTTCAAGACTGCATAATATTAAATATTTAAATCAAATTTATTGCTTGTGCAGCTTCAGAGGGTTTAGTTAATTTACTTTAGAGATGAATTTGGTTCTTAGGCTTCACTGATTCATTAACAAAGGATAGACTTAGAGGCCAATAAAACAATCACAGACATCCATTATTTTTTGCCTATTTAAGCAATGAAGAACAGGAAATCAATATGAAAGGACTTCTTATGTTCATAAGAGTATCTGATGGCTGTAGAGAGAAAGAATAACTTACAAATCTATATATATGGGTTTTCAAAGTGAAAAATAAGGAGTTCATAAATTTTTTTTTGGCTGTGATCAAACTGCTATACTTAACAAAAATAGAACAATTCATAATGTGTTAAATTTGTGTTCAAAACAATCAATACTTGTGTTTTTTCTGTAAACTGTGTGATGGCTTAAAGAGCAAATAATTTAGGGAAGCCCTTTATGCCCATTTCACACAGGCTGATAACAGTGCACCCTTTTTAGGAGTGGGAAGCTTCCCTGATTCTAGATCTTCAGAGAGCAAAGTTTCTCTCTCAGCTGCAACTGCCTCTAACATCACCTCATGTACATATGTGGGAGAGTAGATTGTGAGAAGTTAAGAATGGGGCTGTGGTGGGCTGAGCCCCATCCCTAATGGAGTGCAGCTATGTAATGGTGTATGTAATGCTGAACAGGATGGAAGGAAAAAAAGAAGCATGGAATGTTGATGTGTATTGACCAATCACAAAAGGGTAAAAGGGCACACAGGTTTTATACGTAAGGGAAAAGGGTATAAAAATTGTACTGTAGAATAACAAAGTGCTGATGCTTGAAACCATTCATGGTGTCAGTCATAAGTCCTCTGTCTTACATGGGCCATAACCTGTGTCTCCAATAGAACATCTGCCTCTAGTACTGTTTCTTTCCCATGTGGTGACAACAGGAGAAATTCCTTCAAGGCCAAGAAAAAAGTAGCTAAAAATGCCTTACGGTTATTGCACATGGTCTGCCACCTCCACTAAGAGGCAAATGTGAAAAGTTTCATTTAAAAACTCTTTTAAACCACTGTGAGAGGTTCACTCCAATATTATAATAATATTAATTAGTAATAACAACCACAGCAACAACAATGATGATAATAAATGGCAAATTAGACCTGGCAGACCTGGTGCACCTTGTATACCCTTGCATCACTGCTCAAGTGTCGAGTCATGTGCTGAAAGTTATGTGTCAGTGTATGGACACACCCTCAGAAGCACTGGGAGAAATACAAAGAACAGCATGCAGAACATTTTGGGCAGAGTGAGAGAAAATAACCCCCACAATTTCCTGTGGTTAAGGATGCCAAAAAATGCCAGAAGTATGCATTAAAATGTATGTCTGTATGTGGCCATATTCTCTCAAGATTACTGCACAATGACTAACTGCTGCTGCTACTATTGATATCATCAATACCATATAAATAGCCTAGTAGGCCTATAAATAGCCTAGCATGAAAAGGCCAGGAAGAAGATCAAAAGTTAATGCATTTTTCCTCGACCAAAGTCCTGTCTACAAAAAAAGTATGGAACTTCTTTTACTAATTAGACAAAATATGTGAGAACAGCCTCAATGGTGCACCATTTCAGGGATTCAGTACTCACAAAGGACGAATGACTCCTCAGAGAGACAATGGTTTCCATTTCACCATTTTATATGGCCTTTGACTCATTTTTTTATTTGACCTCTTCTAAATCCCCAAAAAGAAAGAAAAATATGGCTGTTTTACAGGAAGTCCAAAGATGTGGGGTTTTTATGCATCAGTTCATGCAGTTGCAGTTATCTAGTAAGGTCAAATTTCTCCCTCTCTCTCTCAAGCTAGACCTGATATTTTCATTATTTCTAAGAAAACGATTAAAGAGATAGATGGTAAACATTGCTTTAAAATAGTTTTCATGAGCTTCTAAAGAGCCTTGCCACACTACTGGAGACAGACTCTTCACAATTTACTTTTTAAGCTGTTTTCAAATCAGACCATTACTTCAACATCCATTTGTTAAGGAGCATGGAAGAAGAAGGTGGTTTTATTTAAACTTGGAGTAAACATAAGTAACACAATTCAAAAAACTGCATGGAAAGAAGGCTCTGAGCAGATGGCTTCAATTAAGCACTAACCTTCCAAGAGACTAAGAGTGGGAGGAGCCTGAGGCTTACACAAATCCATTTTCTTCTCTTTCCCCTCTTTTTTCATTTTACAGTGAAAAGGGAAGAGTGGTGCTTAAGAAGAATATATTATTTTGGGATGCTGGGGATGGGCAAGGAACTGTTATAGGATGGACCAGGAAACTTTATTTTTAAAGAATGTTATGAACTTGTAGGAATAAGAGGATTTGCAAGGAAAAGGATGAAGAGCTGTTGGTTGACTCTGAATGTCTATATGCAACTTTTAAGGACTCTCGCACTGCTGCAGTCCTTTTTTCTCTATTTTATGTTGTGGTATGTTTCCTCTGATCCATGAAACAATACTCTGCTGACAACTGGTGTTAATGGCTGGATGTCCTGGGGGGAGACGAAACAGGGACAGAGGGACAATGAGAGGGAGGGGTGTGAGACAACAGCACATGTTCAGGAGGCTGAAGGAAAGATACATGTCCTACTCTTTCTTAAGTAACAAAAGCGGGCAGGAAATACAGGGCACTTTTAGGCCAGAATATGAAGAAAACCCCATATGCCATTACTACTAATGGAGAATGGCATGTGGTGTTTCTCAGGCTGAAACTGTTTCATAATGCATTCAGTCCAGGAATAAACATCTATGCTACTTGATATCTAGCAGTCTTTTCCCTAAGAACCATAGAAGCCACCAGGTTATTGTAGCCACAGTCCATTATTTGTGTATCAGAGGAGATTATAATTTGCCATAGAACAAATTTTAGGATCATAAAATTACTCCCAAGACACAAGTACAGAAGTCACTTCATACCCTCCTTAGACTGCCTTATAAAAGTGTTTCAGCTAACACTGGAAATGCATGCTGTGAAAATTCATTAATAGTAGTGATGAAGACTAAGATGAATGGCTGCTATTTTAGCTTGCCTACAAGGAAGTAAAGCTGTAGGCATCAATAGGCTTTTCACCATCTGAGTGTTCTATAGCTGATGAATGCAAGACCCAATATGTAGTATAAATGAAACCTGGGAAGTTAAGGCCGAACCACTAGAGAGGATGGATAGTTGTATTTTGCAGTTGAGATCATCTGGCATAAATGAGACAACTAGCCCAGAGAAGCTAGGGAGGCCTGGGAAGGAAAAATTACTCAAGAATATCAACAAAAAACCAACAAAGAAACACCAAAAAGTTTTGCATAAGATCAAGAACTGTCACAATTACTCTTGTTATTGTCTTGGGAAATTTGACTCAGACAATCAAATTCTGAAGTTCCTCTGCAATGCTGAAGAAGGTTAGTCCAACCTTTTGAATACAACCTCAGTGTGTGCACCTTTTATGCACACCAAGTGTAATTTGTCTAACAACAAATGGAGAAAAATCACATTCATGACTACTGGCTTATACTGTGCAGAAGGCAGACTTTGCACTGAAATTATATCCACTCATGATAACTGTTTCAGAATTTGCAGATATCTTTACAAATCCAGGGAGTCTGCATAGAAAACACTCAAAATAAAGAATTAAAGAAAGCTATGATCACAGCATCATCGGAAGGAAAAAATATATACAATCAGAATTAAACTAAAGATACGAGTTTAATTTCATGATTGTTGACAATTCCCATGTCCACCACTTTTTCTGGTACTACAGCTACAAAATATTCTTTCTACTTGTTATAGCACTCTCTGCATTCTCCCTTGTCATTCCTACCATCATTATCTTCTGTGATATTATTATTATCATTATCTTCTGTCAGTTGGTTTTATTATCTCAGCTTACTCTGTTTGCAAATCTGAGCTGCGAATGGATCATCTTTTCCCTCTTTACTTTGGTTCTCATAGAAACAGTCTGCTGTTTAACTCCAAATATGACTTTAAAATGAAGCACAGAAATATGTTACAAAGTTAGAAAGGTTTTTCCAGGTAAAAGGAGGGATTATCAGGGAAATATAATGTACCTCTGGTAAACTACATTTTTCTACGTTCTACCATGAAAACCACCATGCTACAAAAATGGTTTTTGCTTCCTTAAAAACTTTAGTGAGATCTTTGGACCTATTAGAGGCATGGTATGAATCTGTAAGGATGGATAATAACAAATCCACTCATAAGGAAGCTAGCAGAAGATTTGGCATATCAGTTTGTACTTTGAATCCATTATGATTCCTACAGTTTGTTTAAGGAAACATTAGTTGTCAGGTGCAATTATTAAGTCTCAAATCCTAAGGGGCTCCACTTACTTAGTTCAGGAAAGTTGAAACTACGTTCTTATACAGCACATTCTCAAATCTGATGACAGAAAAGTTAGGGAGTGGAAGGTATAGACAGCAAGGGAGACAGTGATCTGGATCTGGACAGGTGAGCCTATCTAAGCAATATGTTTGTAATATAGTTTTATATAAAATCATACCAAAAATTATGCCTAGAGAATTAAGAGTATAAGGCTTAAAAGTGAGTCTACAGAAATCCAGTAATAGTTAAAAGGATTTAAGATCCAAGGTAGACAGTCACCTACAGCTTTAAAAAGATGCTCTATGAAGCTACATATTATTCTTTGTAACCAGTGGGGTAGCAAAAAGTGTGTTAAGACACTTTTCTTAATGACAGCAATGATGTTGTCTCTGGAATGATACATGCATGTGCCTAGTACTGAAGTTTTACAGAGTATGTTACTGGAGAATCAACACTGAGTTGTTGATTGCTTTCTTGCTGCTTCTTGCCTGAAGTAAGCAGTATAAACACCAATTACAGTGATTCTTAACAAGCTTAAAGAATCTATTTTATCTGAGAGGCTAAAGACATGACTTGACTAGCATGCAAATAACACCACCATTATATTTTTGAAGGGGAATATTTATTTAATCTAGTAAAGAATGGCCTAACAAGATAAGTATACACCAAGATAAACACGCATCTAAAAGGTATAAGATTTTTAATCATCAAGACAATGCTCAATCAAACCCAAGGAGAATTAACCAGAGGAGTTGAGATCCTGACGCTGATTTCTGTGAGACTAAGGTCCTGACTATGTCAGGAGCTCCACTGAAGCCTCTGTAAGAAGTATGATATGGGACAACTAAGCTTTTTTATCATGAATAACTCCACTCTAAATACAGAAACATTAATTATTATGACTTAACCTCAATTAAATATGTTAATTAAATATGCTAAGCAAAAATGTCAAAAGTCAACTAGATTATTTTAAAGGTCATCTAGTCAAACTGTTCTGCAATGTACAGGAATTTATTCATCATGTCTTTGGAGAGGCAGCAGGCCACTCAAACCTGTTGGTTCACAGATGAGTAACTGGAGATCTAAGCACAGAATTGACATGAGACATTCAAATGAGCTAATGTTTTGTATTTTTCCCCTTTTGACATCTTGCAGGAATGAGGGCTACAGCTATGAGATATGCCATGAGATGTGTGGCTAAGGTCATGATGGCCTGCTGATGGATAGAGCGATGGGTTATAGGTGGAGAATGACCCCTAATGCTGCCATCAGCCATGTGGAAGAGGGACTGATGCTAAGACATCACCTCCATCCTTCTGCTCTAACTTTGCACAAGACCCATATCTCTGAGCTACTCTCAATATCTCATTTACATAAAAAGTGGCTGCCCATCACCACCACTCATGATGTAAATTACAGAATATTTGACTAGTCTCACCTTCATTACTCCCAAAAGTATAAATTGGCATCTGAAAACCTCTAGGGCAGAAGATGAGAATACAACCAACTTTGCACACAAGTAAATGGGCTTGCTCATTTCTCAAAAGCAGGGGCACCTCTTTGGCTGAGTTTTGCACATCCCAACTGAGTTGGAATATACTCAGGAATACTTATACCTAGTACTGTATATATAGTACATGTACAAAGTACACTTATATTTTGCAGGTCTAGTGAATTTATCACCGACAATCTAAAAAGAATCTATAATTTGTTGTTTCAATAAACTGCACTACTGGTGACCCTGTGTTTGTGAAAGTTCATGTTGAAGTCCAGAAGACTTACACCACTGCAATGATTAATTTCACTGTGAATCTGCTCATGTAAGTTCTTATTAAACTCATAATTCTGTGAACCAGAATTATGCTGCTGAACTTTTTTAACCAGAAATGAGGCCCACCCACACCCAGCCCCTCTGATAGCTGAAAACTAGTTGGAAAGCAATGGTGTTTATTTTATGCCAAAGTTAATGAAACACATCTACATTTAGGAATGGGTGACAACATTTTTGAAAAGAAGTTGAATAAAATTTTGAAGAAATATTTTTAATTACCTCTGGACCAAAATTTTAGAAATTTTAGTTGATAAGCATCACTACATAGATACTGATTGTTTTAAAAAGGAAAAATATGGGTTTGTGTGATTGCTTTGCTATTGGTATGAGTTTTCAAGGACAAAAGATTTCTAAAAAAGGCACGAAAAAGTTGGTTTCATTTTATAACCTTGGTGTGGTGTAATATAAATATTACACATTAAAATAAATAAAAATTAAAAATAATAACTAA
>VYXD01005855.1:18823-50155 GCA_013397195.1 Hylia prasina
TAAAAATTAAAAATAATAACTAATTATTTTATATTAATTCAACTGAAGATCCATTTCAGTCTTGTTACAGACACCCTCATCAATTCCTCTAGAGCTGGAGAATTTGACATAAAACAATCTATAAAACCAACTAATGTAATGACATGCTTATTAAAACACAAGATTTGGGCCAATTAGCAGCCAATTAATGTAGGCTTGGAGGATACTGAGAAAAATAAACAGAACTTTGAAGTATACATTGAGCTTAAGAGTATGTTTAAATCTGTCCTTGATCTGCAATGCATTCAGGTGGATGTCTGTTTCCAGTGAGGTGCATGGGATGTCATCTCATGCCTGTATACTTTGTTGCACATAATCTCACTAACAACATCATTACAGATAGCACTTTGTTATTAAAGATCTCTCTTTATTCTTAGGAACAGACAAAAGAGCTGTTCTTTTGCCCCTGTTTAGGCACTTTTCCTGTTTAGCCACTTTAACCTATTATCCTTTGATTTACGGATGCCAGCATTTAACATGGATATGGTATTGTGAGAACTTTTCAATCCACAATAAGTACTTTTCTTCTTGCCTCTCCCAACACAACACATGAATCAAATCAAGAACTGCATGCGGCATGATTAGAAACTCCTTGCCACCAAAAGGAGAAATGGGGAAAATCTGTCTCTGTCTTTGCCATTGCATGCATTCCTTCTAACTGAATCTTCCTGTATGAATACATTTCCTAGTAGTACACCTACTGACAAATGCTTGTAAGAAAAATAATTTAACAGTAACTGGTAAGGTGGTTTTTTTGTTGTTGTTGTTGTTTGTTTGTTGTTTTGTTTTTTGTTTTTTAATCTAAGTGCATATACAGACTTGTAAATTATCCCTGTCTTTCCCCACAGAACATGACTGCATCAGGAGACTTCTGCTGCTTGATGCCAGCCTGGAGGCAACATGGGTCATAAACTCTGTTCCCTTCTTACTCACACTCATACATAGAATTTCTATATGCCAGGAGATTAGAAGAGATGCATGGCTCAGGCATCATTTGCTTTCTCCTCTTAGACCATGGGACAAATATTGTATGTGAATCATTCAAACATTGAGACCACTGAAGATTTTTTCTAGGACTTGGTATAGTAACAAACCAAGCTTAAAAAGTGGGTTTGGCCACCCATGTAGATTAATTCAGAAGAATAAATGCTGAATTAGTCCTCAGAATGTGTCAGGTTATAGTTTACACAATGTACAATTCGGGTATCACTGTGTTTGAAGTCCCAAACAAAGATCAAAGCTGCTTCACACAGCGACGTCAATACTTGAAACTTTATAATACTGGTGAAGCAGCAGCAGCCAGACAGAGAAAGCAGACCACATCTCATGCCCAGTGTGAGTGCCTTTAAAAGACAGGAACCTTTCAGAACTTAGTTTATTCTTACTGGTTGTTATCAATTACAATGGGTCAATGTTACAGTGTGTTTGGGCAAACATTTTCAAAGGACAGGCGCAAAGTAAAATAATGGTTTCAGAATACTTTTATCCTCTTATATAGTATTCCATCACCAATCTGGAGGGGGAGCAGATGGAAATTGCAAGAAGGCAATGTTTTAAAAAGGACAACCATGTGAGAGTAGCAAATACATCTAATAATTAAATCAAAACTAACAGGATAGCTACCATAAACTGAGAGTCAAGATCCTCAAGAAAGCTGGAACAATCTAACTCTAATGTTGTGAAGGAAAATTTTGTTCCATCCTGCTTTTGAGGTTTTTGGTGGTGTTTTTTATTTAGCTGATTGGTGTTTTTTTGCTTGTTTCTTTGTTGTTTTGTTTTTTCTCTGTAGTTCAGGTAGTCATATGAGATGATGCAAAGGATGACAACAGGACTGAGGAGCTAGGGGCAAAGACATGTAGGTGGTAGGATGTGAACACAGAGCCTCAAGCTTGTATGCTGTCTTGGGAAATTTCATAATCAGAAAAGAGTTGTGATTCAACACAAATTCAGTGGTCTACAAGAATTTGGATTTTTTTTCAGAATCATGTTTTCTGTAAGCAGACTGACGCCTTACCAAGATGTAAGGGCTGTAACCCTTTCTAAGTAGGCTTTATTAATTTCTTATCTGCATTTCAATTCATGTGTAGATGAGGTCTTAGTTAACAAAGGGTATATGGATTTCAGTGCATCAGCAGCTGCTATCATATAAAGCCTATCCAAACACAGCATGTGAAAGCTTGCATTTAATAAATTTTCCTCAACAGCTTATTTTCAGCCAAACCAGAAGACTTACAATGAGAAAAAGTGATTCAAACTTAAACCAGGCTATGGAAATTTTCTGAAGTTTTGTAACTCCAGAAGTGTCTTTTCTTTGCTTAACTTTTCTTAACTTTTTTTTTTCTAAATGGGATTTCTGTCTCCAAATGTAATTGCATGACTAGGAGCTGGTACTCATAAACCCAAACCAGCAGGGTTTTACTCCCAAGCAGTAGTTTACTGTTTATTAATAAACTATCTTGTCCAAAAGACACAGGAGAGGGAAAACCCTGCTATACACTTCATGTTTATTCTACCATAAATCTTCCTCTCATTAAGCTACTGTGCTTGTACTATATGGGTTTAACATAGCTTCAAACTGGTTTCAAAACTGAAAATAACTTTGTTCTGTTAGAAATCTACATAAAAACCAATGAAGACAGGAAAAATGCTTAAATGGCATGCTATTCATGATTTAGTGAACTCTATTGCTATAGAAAGGATAAGACAGAAGTAGAATTAATACCTTAAATGATCCACACTTTCATCTCTTGGGTTATCTGAGGCTCTTCACTCCTGCACACTTCCTCTCCCTGACCACCTTCTTTTCTGTTGTTAGCTGGAAATTAGTTTTGAAACAGCCAGTTCTGCTGAATTTAGAATCTTCTCAGCAAAAGAGCAAGCATAGATACTTCCTATATTGCTCTACACATTAGAACTGGAATATTTTCCAAAAACCTCTATCTGCCTCTCCTTGAGGAGACTTGAGGTCTTATGCTGTCAGTCTCCTGTACAAAATGCTTGCTTAATTTATTTAGATTAATTTTCATCCAAATATATTTAGAAGTCATGCAGATATGCACACAGTTGATGGACTTCTCTCCAAAATGGCACTGATAGAGTTTGCTGTATTGTTAGTCTCTCCTGCTACCAGCTCCTAGTTGGTTGAGAAGAAAATCTTATCCACAGGGCTTGAACAGCAGATGTAATGCACTGCAGAGATTTCATTACACCAGAATTATCTAAAAGCCAAGGTTGAATTTAATGAAGTAGTGCAGTCTATCCTCAGTGCATTTCCTTCTTCTGATTTTGGGTGGAGGGGGTAGTGGTTTGCACGCACTTTGTGGGTTTTTTTTTAAAACATGGACAAAGAAGAAGCATGAATTAATGTTGGAAAAGGCTCAGCAAGAACTAAGGTGCTCTGCAAACTGGTAATTTTAGTCACATTTGCTCATGTGATATACAGGAAGACACACAGGCATAGGAACATAGGCACAGGAATCTGGAAAGCTGGAGTTTTGATAACCTCATGCCATGGGTTCTATATGGCATCTGTCTTCAGTTAAAAAGGGGCATACTGTTTCTTAACAACGAATACAAGACGTAACATCCTAGAGCTGTTTCTTTCCAGTTTCTTCTTTGACTCAAATCAAGCTCTCCTCAAAGAATCATGGAATATCTCAGGTTGGAAGGAACCCACAAGGATTATTAAATACAACTTCCAGCCCCTGTTTTAGTACCTAAAACTAAGTCATATGACTAAAAGCCTTATCCAGACTGTCCTTGATCCTGTGTACTGAATGGTTAAAAAATTGCCTTACATTTGCCTAGGACTTAATTACTTAATTTTTACCTTCTAACTGGGAAGTAATGTAGTAACTGTTTGTGTCAGAAATTCCTGAAAGTATCATGGATTATGAGTATGCTTCTGATGAGAGCAAACTGAACGTCACACTATTTAATTTCTTATCAATCAGACCACAAGACAGGCAAGCCTCAGAATTCTGCACAGAATTCGGCTGTGTACTTTTGGTCACTTTGGCATTCCTGAGGCTTGTTCTTTAGGTGAAAAAATGTATAAAATATTAGTTAAGTAGATATACCTCTCCTGAAGTATCTGCAATTTTAGTATGCAAACAACAGCAAAACTAGACATAAAGTTTGAAACAAACCAGTATTTTTTTCTATTAATTAAATTACCTCTCCTTTTTCTTCAGTAAATTAATAGTGTATTCAGTACTGCATGGCATAAAATATTGTTTTGCTATTTGACATTACTTGAGTTTGATTTTTAAAAATCTGAAAAGTGGATAGTTAACTAAGCAGTTGCTCTTGAAAACTGCTTTTAGAAAGCAATGATTCCTTCTCCTTTGTAAAGTGGAAAAATGTACTTCCAGGTAATTACATATCCCTGTTTATTCATCAGTGGTTTTCCTGCTGAAGTGCAATGTAAGATAAAAACTGAAATATACCAGAATGTGTCCCAGTATGACATACAAAAACTAAAAGCAGATATTTTTCAAATGTCATTAGAAATTCAGCAAAGATTTTGAGGCATTATTGCTTCCTTACTAACTGCAAAAACTACTCAGACAAAGGCAGTGCAGGAGAACACAGTATTATACACAAATGATATTGCACAAAGAACATTATACAGACAAGTACCTGCAGTTTCTTAATACAGCTCAGTTGCTGCCCAGAAAAGAAAAATCCATTTTAAATAAATTCTGTGAAGATAAAAGTGGATACTCTGCCTCTGAAGATACAATCACAGTAGTAAGTAGGTAGAAGAATGTGTGTCAAATCTTCGACACACAAGAGAAGCTCTCCCAAAGCAAGCATGGAAATTATTTTGGTATTTCTTCTTCTTGCTTCAGTGAAAATGCTGACACAACCCTCATATGTGCTGGCTTCCATTTTGTGTTTTCTGTGCACTTCCAGGTGTGCTTATCTAGGAGCCAGAATTGAATATCCCAAAGGAACAGACCAAGAAGCCTATTTAGTCTGTCTTCAAATTATTTCCTAATCTTGCTAAACTATCTGCATTAGTAATATCTTTTCAGCAGACATGGATAAATCCACTTTTACAGACTTTTGATTATTTAAAGTACGCCATTGTCTTCCAAAAGGAAATTAATTTAGGTCAAATTGTGTATTACTTAACCTCATATTTTTGTTCTGCCTTGTCCACAGAGAACAACAAAACATGTGTTTCCAAATGCAGACTTGCAAGGTAATCTTTGGCAAGCAGAGTGGTTCTTTCTAGCAACACTTTTGCTGAAGTTAAGTCACAGATGATCTTTCTAACTTTATAGAACACCAAAAGCTTGATCTTCTCACACAATAAAACCCCAAAATATGAAAGTGCATGCAACAACCAAACCAAGTTACAAAATACGCAAAACACTTTCAAGCATGCCATGCCACCTCAGGAAGAACAACCATTTGGCTTCCACTGCACAGATGAAAGGAGAGAACAGTTCTTGGGAGGGCAATAAAAACAGAGTGAAATTTTCCCTTAGCTCTCAAATAAACCTTTAGGAGGTCATAAAGGAGACTGACACATATTCATTTGCTGTGGTGTTAGCATATGGCAGTTGAAATTCTTTCTTCAATTCTGTCTCCCTGCACCTGGTCCAGCAGTCAGATCCACTGCGACCTCTCCTTCACCCTTCGCCTCTTTCCAGCCCATCTCACCAGGGTCCTGTCACTCCTTCCTTTGTCCCTCTGTCTCCTTTCACAGTCCTACTCACCATAGCTGTCCTCACCAATGGCAAGGCCAAGGATGTAAAATCTTTTTCTCCACTCTAAAGTCACTTGCTCAAGTTGGGAGGAGAGGCACAAGGTAAGCCAAGTCCCTACAGATCTCATCAGTGGCACAATGGAGGAAAGTCACCTAACTCATCACCTCCACGTTATTTCATAGCTACAGGACCATTGGAAACTCACATTGCTCCTTGCTGATGCCGGTTTGTTAGTCCCATCCTGGCGGCCATCCAGAGTCAACTATACTGCGTCAGAGCAGAAGCATCTGTCCCTCCCTGTGAATGCTAGTATAGCTCACTTGGGAACTCACAACTGTAACTGGAGAGCACTGTGTACCATACTGGAGGAACTTTCTGAAGAAATGAAGCAAGCTGGGTTCACCAGATACTTCATTGAAGCTCAAAGCAATGCTTGCTTCACAGTCTTCACTGGAAATAAAAAGTAAGCCATTTTCCCTGGGTTTTGGTTTCAGCACCAGAGCTCAAGGCAGCAAGCCTTAGATGCAAGTAATTTAGTACACACCAGCTGGTGTGGATTGCTTTCAATTGCAGAATAAATACATTTCACCTGTTTATATCAGAAATCTTAGAGTTCAAATATACCAATACATGTGATGACTGATGACCAATATATACTGACTGATGAGGCTTCTCAGCAAATCTTTTATCTTCAACAGCTTTCTAAAAACCTCAGTATAACACTCTACATCTGTAATTGCACAACAGTATTATATAGCTGTTTGATCCAAAAAATAACTTTATTATTATTATTCACCAAGTAGTTAGTAAATATTCATTTCCACTATAGCTCAATCACATGGTTATACTGTGCCTTGCTGGCACTGTTATAATCCTCTTCCACCTTGAACATGCCCTAAAACACCTGGCATTTGTAGATCTGCTTGTCCTTTCAGTCGAGTTTTGTGAAAAGTCCACAGAACTACGTCCCATAACCTGTTGGAGAAACAGCACAGCCAAGCATTGTATGTTTTCTTAGGTTTACTGACTTCTATTTGAGTAAGCTTTCAGAAGTTTTTTTTTAAAAAATCATATTTTCATTATGCTTATCTAATATGTTTTTCTTATATTTAAAAAATGTAAAAAACCCATCCAGTGGAGGTAAATTGCAACTGCAGAAAGCTGTGTCTCTATGCCTGTGCAATTCCAGTTTCAGCCTACCAGTACAAGGCTCTTTTTGAAGTGGGGAACAAAAAGAAATGGTCAACAACAGTACCCTGACTGAAGTCTACTAAAGTCAGTTATATTAACCACAACCTTGCATAAATTTTTATTTTTTAATATATACTTCCTCTCTATAATCTATAAAGAGGAAGTATATATTAAATATACTTTTTAATGTATGTTACTATATTTACTTTCTATGGTTTCCTACGCAGACAAGATAAAGAAACTCATTTAAACAACTGGCAGGTACAGGGAAATTGATTAGGCACAAAGTCACCTCAGTCATTCTGAAAACACTGTTAATTGTTAGCTCCAAGTTAAGCAAAATAAAAAAATACAGAACAGCTGACTTCAACCTCTTTCAGCTAAAATCAGCAAACATTGTATATAATTCATCTAGTTATTGACTAACAGGTTATTTTGTCAACAGCAGTGGAAGAGAAGAAATCTAATAGATTTAACATGATGGTACAAAAGTAGCGGAGCTCTGGGAATAGCATACGGGACTTTGTTCTCTTCTGACTCAAAATTTTGAAGAGGATATTAACTAGTGATTTTTTTTTTCTTTGATATCAGATCATTCTGAGCAAACTGCACCTGATTTTGTAGGTCACTGTTGAATAACAGTTGGATTAGTAAAGTTTCATATGCTAATTAGTCTATAAAAGGATTGTATTTTACTCTTAGCACGGATGCCTCAAGATTCAGAAGTTATGCTAAAGAAATTGGGTTTTTACCAACTTTCCTTGCTTTGAGGTAGGGAAGTTAGAAGAAAATAACTTTTTCTTTCTTTTAAATGCTGTGATGGCTCAGAAGAGAATGTCTGATTCTCTCTTGTAACTTCTTGCCATGGATATCACACAAACAAAAATGTATTATTTCTAGACTTGAAAATTAAAATTACAAGAAGTGGTACTTGTGAAGAAAAAGCTTGGAGAGGAAAAATACTAATCAGATATGGCTTGACAAAGTTTTTCAATAAAAGGACTTCTGTCAACAAATCTGAACTGCATTTATGGCCTTGTTAGAAACTGCGCCAGTTCAATGGGCAAAGGTATCAATCTTAAGCCACAATGAAGTTACTTATTAATCCAAATGCAAATCTCAATATGGCAGTTTACTTATTATGTTCTCAAGAAATTACTCAAGCGTAATTTCTTGTTACTACTTTCTCAACATGTCAGCAGCCAGCAACCTAAAAACCTCTTCCAGCATAGCAGTGACTGAAACCATTAACCAGCCTTGAACTCATTTCTTCCCTTCACCTTATAAAGCTAAGAAAGATGAACAGTCACATGAGGATATCTTTTATGTCCTAAGTCAATCCTGAAGTCAAACCACTCACATATTTTTAGCTATTCTCCCTGATGAAACAGCATGGTCATTAATACTTTACTGATCTCTTTCAACAAAATCTCATCAAACCACTATCACTAACAACGTTGCAAATATATGGAGTTAATCAGTGGATGTAAATGCAATCAGTCAGGAATGGTCCCCTCCCAGAGGGTCTGAAAGTGAGGATTTTTTTTCCATTGGGACAGAAACGAGGAATTATGAAAGTTGTACAAAACAAACAGTGAAGCCCATTTGATGCTCTGAAGTCTGTTCTGCGCTAGACTGGCAGCTGTGGGGCAGTTGTGAGGTAGTGTGACTAGACAACACAACTGGTTTTTAAATAGAGACTGCTATCTTTCTGACAAAATTAGAGGCAACTGCTATAAGTATCTATTATCAGAGCACCTCTGCTATAATGAAAGATTGAGAGAATTGAGGCTGTTTATCCTGGAGAAAAGAAGGTTCCAGGGAGACCTTACTGCAGCTTTTCAATATTTGTAGGGGGATCATTAAGAAAAATGAGGACAAACCTTTTAGCACTACCTGTTGCTATAGGACAAGAGGCTTGGCTTTAAACCAAAAGAGGGTTGATTAGGTTAGATATAAGGAAGAATTTTTTTTTACAAGGAGAGTTGTGAAATGCTGGGCCGGGTTACCCAGAGATGTGGTAGGTGCCTTATGCCTGGAAACATTTAAAATCAGGTCAAATAGGGATCTGAGCAACCTGATCTTGTTTAAGATGCTTTTGCTCCTGAAAGGTGGGTTAGACTAGAAGGTCTTCAGAGGTCTTTTTCATCCCAAACCATTCTGTAATCCTAAGATTTTCACCTGGCAAAAATGAGGATTTTTTTTAAATATTGCAAGTACAAAGTTTCACTCTAGGCTTTATTGTGATTACCAGGCCATTTTGTTTTTTTAAGGAAAAAATACAACTTCTGTCACACAGGAAACAGCATAAGCAATCCATTTATTTAAACCATTAAATTGTTCATTATTAAAAAGAGTGTAATTATAACACTGAATGGTCAGTGTTGGGGGCTTTCTTCTTCTGTTTCAGGACAAAATATATTTATGCTGGGGACAGTGAATTAGGTATTAAATACAAGTGGGTTCTCACAAGTTGTGGCTAAGTTCCTTCAATTCTCATTGCTGAAAGCTTATCCTCAAATAAGTAAGATATCTTGTAGTAGGAAGAATTCATGAATGAATGCAGCAATAAATGCTTCCTACTGCAGGGCTCACCACCACTTCTTTTTAATACTTCTAAAGAGTTTACAGACCTTTATTAAAAAAAAATCCCCAAATCTGCTTTTCCTGAACATATTTTTCTGCCCCTTTTCATAATATCAAACCAGACAACTAAACATTAGCATGAAATGGAAACCATGACCCTGTGCGTACTTACCATGTACCACATGCTTGGCCACTTGGGATCATTGAAATAAGTGGATTGGGTACCACCAGGTTTATAATCCCTCTTTATCCTTCTTTTAACCACCTGCTGTTGTATCCACTCCACCTGCCAACCAGGAAAACATATGGAGAACGTTATAGTTCTGTGGAGACTATAAAGAAATGTTTGAAAACTTGAGATTGTTCTCATTACCATACTCCAAAAGGCATATTTAGTATTAAAGAGTTCATTTTGGCAGTAGAAATCATGCAGGTCACCTTGACATACTGTTTACTAAGGAATTCATTCATTTAGCTAGTGTTACAAACCTGAATAAATGATTAAATACCCTGCTAGAAGGACTTCATTGGGTAGTACCTTTTAAATACTATTATTTTCTGATTTTTCTTTATCAGACTTACTCTTCTTTTGAATTTATAAAAGCTCATACACAAAATCTAACAGCATATTACAATGAGGATTTCATTGAATTTATAAAAGGATGGGTTTGGTTTTATCTTTCTCTTCTGAAAAACAAAAACATTAAAAATATATTCAAAAGTTTTCTTTTAGACGAATATCTAAATCACCTTCACCACTTAGAGAGAAAAAACCCCACCCAAATTAAATTTTATTTTAAGTAAAGTGACTCCTTGTCAAGATTTTCTCAGAGAGGCACTCTGGAATTTTATTTCACACTAAGCACGCCCTGTGAAAATAGCTGGATACTGAGCAACAGGTCTAATTAAAACAAATATAAAAATGAGCTTGAAACAGGAAAAGAAATATAAGGGTCAAAACATTAACCTTAGAGCAGAGATACTCTGCAGCTATTTCTGTATTACCTATTCTATTCTATTCTATTCTATTACCTATTACCTATTCTAAATAGGAGCTAGTTTCAATAAATGTAAATAATATTAACTAACCACAGAAAAAGCCCATGGTATATTCACATACATCTAGCAGCTTATATTTCCGCTGAATTGCTTCAAGGGATATAACTACAAAAATTCAATTCATAGCTCTCCAAGCAAGACAGCCATCTTCTCCCAGCAGCCAACTCTGCACCTTTTATTTGTGCTGTTTGAATATCTGTGTATGCACACAAACATACAAATGTATCAAAGAAGTTGCTTTCACATATTTGTTTGTCACTGGTCAGATAACGTATTAATATTTTCCTTTAGCATGCAAATCTCTACTGTGTATTCACAACACAACCTCAAATTCTTAGGCAGACATATCACAGCACTCTGGCCTCTATTTCTGGGTCAGAAAAAAACACAGAAAGACATCTCTGAATTTGTCCAGAGAGGATTCCTTGGACAGTCTTTATAGAGGCTGGATGGTTTTCATGGTTTTCTTCATAAAGTAGAAATGAAATTTTCTCCTTACCAAGAACTAACTTCAGGATCAAAAGTATTCTTCTAGAGGCTAAATTAAGCAGTCTAAGAACACAGACTATCAGGTAGCGCTGACACTCAAGCCCCTTTCTCTGTTAAATCTTCTAGAACCAACCATTAGTCACTTTCTGGTTCTATGAGAATGGAGAAATTTGACAACGTGCCTTTCTCTCTTGCTTATTGTCTCCTCTTCCAGTACAGTTTGAAATCCCCCACAACACAACAAAGAGTGAACTGCTCCCTTCAGGTCTGACAGGACCCAGGTGTCCTCTGCAGGAGGTGACAGGTAGTCAGCCTCAGGACATTTGATGTAAGGAAGTTTGGAGGGCTGTAGGATACACAAAGCATGTCTGGGCAAAGGCCAAAGCAAGCCAAGTTAGAAGATTTTGGTAAGCACTAAGCCTAATGGCTGCTTTAAAGTGGGATCAACAAGCCTCTTAACTAGCTCTCTCCTCCATGACAAAGACTAACTGATATGTAAAAGATGTTTAACTGACTAACAACCATGTTCTCCTGACTTTTGCTACTAATGTATGCCTTCTTTTCCAGACCCTCACAACAGAAGCTTGTTATTCTTCAAAGCTTCTTTTGTTGCAGGTAGCCCATACTTCCTAACACATCACAAACCAAGAGACTGGCATCCTATGTACTGTTTGGTCTTTGACTCCCCACCTGCCTGGAGTGCCATAGACCATGGGCCTCCTTCTTCTATTACTACTATTTAGCAGTGATTAACAAAAAAACTTCAACAGGTCTGAAAAAGCAGCCATGGCTTTCAGGGCTTATACAGATCCACTTTCCAAGTCTTATGAGATTTGGGTCTCAGTGCTAGAAACAGGTTCAGCTGACTGCAGGGTCTCAAGCTTCTATGCTGCAACAATATTTACTGTTACCTTGACTTGCCTTTTGCTGAAGGGATTAACCACATTAGTATTTAACCATACTGAGAAAGTTGTAAGTCAACAAATTTTAACACTTCATAGGCCAAACCCACACAGACAGAGCACATTATGAGTCTTGAGTCTGCAGGGAGGAATTAAATATGCCTACCACCAACATAATCTAAGGATCTGATAGTGTTGCAGAAGTGTCCACAAAGACAGATCAATGAGACAGATTCAGCAGAAGAGGATTAAGCCTTCTGCCACTGCTGCCTCTAGTTTAGATACATGAACATTAATGAAAGAACTCACCACCACTACTATTGCCTAGAGAAGCCATAAATCAGAGACCCAGAACATCTAATTTGGCATTAGGGACTCCTGTGCATCAAGGCTTCTAGCAACTGTGACGATTTTTTGAAAAACACCTTTCTTTTGTTAATGGAGCCAAAGAAATATAAAATATTCCTGGAGCCTGTGCAACACGCAAGTTTAAGCAGAGCTTCAGCAATCTAATACCATTTCTATATAGATAAAATGAAAGGAGTTTTCTTGACTAGACAAACTGTTAGCCAACATCTTTACTCATTCACTGCGACATATTGTCTCTATTGATTAGGGCCTATTCAGCTACAAATATCTGCTGATCAGTGAAAAGATTTAAATATAAAGGCAGCACAGTATTGCTGGATACTGACACATACATACATTGGTGCCTCAAAAAAAACCCCCAATTTATTTCTTTTCTCCATTTCCTTTATTTCAGACAATATTATGGAGAATATTTTCAGGTACTTAGGCCAAGCAATCGTAAACGCTGCAGCAATGCACGCTTCCAATTTATTGGAATATACATAAAGAATTTTCAGTATATGTACATGCATGTATTTGTACAAGACTTTGTATCAACTGAGTTAATCTGCAAGCCTGCAGTATAGTGGGTGGTTATATTTTAGTGCCATACAGGTAAATATTTTTCTGTATCTTACCTACCACCTTTTAACAAAAGACTCTCTGTTGCCCATATTACAGGCTGGATGTTGCCCGTAATTCCTTTTTCCTCAGCTGTTAGCAAAACTAGGGAAAACATCGGAAAGAGTAATTTTACAGAAGGACTGTGCAGCTTGCATGATCAGTCTCAAACCCAGTAAAAGAAACATAATTTCTTGTCTTCCCACAGGACTTAATGATAATTTTATGTATGCATAGAATTGCTCTGAGTAAAATAATTTCATACAAATAAAGATGTGGGCAAATGGCACATTTGCCTAAGTATGCATATGGGAAGACAGTGCAGGCAGCTCTTTAGTGATGGAATGCAAGCGTCTAGATGGAATAGACTAAACTCACATAGAATATTTCACTTGTAAGGGAGCTACAGTGGTCATCTAGGCCAACTGCCTGATCAATTCAGGGATGAACAAAAGTTAAAGCACAGTATTGAGGGCCTTGTCCAAATCTGTCTTTAAAACTGAAGGCCTGCAGCATCAAGCACCTCTCTAGGAAGAGTGATCTCTTTGACCAGCTTCTTTGTAAAAAAGTGCTCCCTGAAGTCCAGTGTAAACTTCCTCTGATGCAACTCTGAATTATTCCCACATGCCCCATAACTGGACACCAGGAAGAAGAGATCAGCACCTCCCCCTCTCCATCCTCTCCTCAGGAAGCTGTGGAGGGCAATGAGGTTTCCCCTCAGTCTCCTTTTCTCTAAACTAGAAAAACCTAGTGTAAAACATTAGGACTCATTTTGTACAGTACCACATTAGTGAAAGGGGGAAGTCAAACTGATCACTATCAGTCAGTCATCATGCTCTGCTATGAGGGAGACAATGCAGGATGCTAGACAGAGTAACCTAAAACATCCTGACATGCCTCATCACAGTCCTACTTATAGCTTTACCTGGAAGGCATACAGCAAGTTCCTTATGTTGAGATCTGCTGATTAATTGATTCTATTATGAGGTTTTATTGGTACAACCTTTGTTGAACTTAATTCAAACATCACTGTAAGACAATATATTCATCTGACAAGTCAATGCAAACAATTGTGTTTATGGAAAATATCACTGCTACTTAAATGGAATAGTTTACATTGTACAATCACTAAGTTCTATTAATGAACACAAGGTCAAGACTCGGAAGTTATATTAGTATTGTAACACATATTACCTTTGAGTATTTTATGGGTATTCACCCACAAGTTACTGTAGAATGCCTGGCATATTTTTGATTTAATTCTGTAAAAAGAATATTTCTGGAGTAATTAATTATACAGATTCTCATTTCTTGCCAAAAGGTAAGTCTATGCAAACAATGAAGTTCATTTTAACATTTCCATAAAGTCACACTTACTGAGAGGTAACAAATGACATTTTCCCATTGACCTCAGCCTCAAAAGTTCCATTTCCTGAGTGTCTAGAAATCAAAGTCAAGCCAGAATGGAGACCAAACTATTTTTAAAAATCACCATTTTCAGTCTCCTCACCTCAGGACTCACAGCATTGTTTTGTGCATGATGCAGCTCTTCTTCATGGACCTGCATGGAATACTGCTATGGTAATAATGCTGCTTTGAGCTAATTCAAGGACTCTTTTTCTCTCTTTAAGTGCCAGAATTTGAAATGAAATGTCATCTCTGTGTGAATCAAAACTACTTTCTACCATTTTCAGCTTCATTGATTCAATAGAATTCTTGGGATAAAAGCCCCACGTAGGTATGCTGCAGTAAGATCTCCCTCACCAAGCATTATAAACCGTGAAAATAAAAAGTTTGATAAATGAAAAAAAGCTTACATGCTGGAAAAAAAAACCCCACCAATTTATCAAAGCAGCATGATTTTTAACATACAAATACTATTGTAAAAGAGAATTTTTTCAGCTATACCATGACATGGTCTGCTTGAATAAACATTTCAAAATTATTAAAAATGTGTCAACTCCAATATGTGAAAATGCCATACTGCAGAAATTACAGGCAAGCTGAAGGCGTAGTCCTTTCCATTTTGAGGAAAACATGCTTGGGGTGAAAAAATTTTCTAACTCTGAAGTAAGTCATAAATTTCATACCAGAATATGTGACTTTTATGACAAAATTCAGCATGAAGGTGTGGGTCTGCAGTCTGAAGAAGAGATCCTGAAGGTGCCACTCCTAATTGAAATTGTAACTGTAACTCTTGTCCTGCCTCCTTCACCTCCATCTGTCCTACACCTGTAAGAAGAAACTGGAAATTTCTCCTTAGATAACATGAAAGGAGGTGTCACAGGAACACAACAGATTAAAGAGAAAAAGAGGGAGAAAACCCAGACAGAGGACATGGAAGGTGGTAATGCCCAGTACACAGATCAGCAAAAGGAGCTACCTTATTATATGGAAAACAGGCACTGAACAGCAATGCAGCACTGGGAGTTTGTCTGCAGACGGATTGCTCTGGGCAAGCATCCTCCCTCCCAGTTAGATGGTCTCATGCTGTATGTGCTACACTTCATTCTTTACTTGCCTAAGGACCCTCAACTCTCGTACATGTGAGTTCTGAATGACCCTGCTACAAAAGGACAGAAGTGAGGATAGCATACTCTGAGACAGAATATGAGACTGTGCTGTCCCAGAATAGGCCATAGGAAAAAAAAATTGCTCCAACAATTCCTTTCTTAGTGGGATGCCATCCAGAGAGACCTTGACAGACTTGTGAGGTAAGACCAAGTGTAAGGTCCTGTACCTGGGTCAGGGTAATCCTAAACCTCAATACAAGTTTAATGAGTGGATTGAGAGCAGCTCTGCATATGGGTGGATGAAAAACTGGATGTGACCCAGCAATGTGCATTTGCATCCCAAAAAGCCAACTGTATGCTAGGCTATATCAAAAGACACTTCTCCTCTCCTTTACTCTCTGGAGTGCTGCATCCAGCTCTGGGTCCCCCGCATAAGACATGCAAAGGAGGGCCATGAGGATGATCAGATGGCTGGAAAAGCTGAGACAGTTGGGATTGTTTAGCCTAGAGAAGGTCTTTGGGGAGATCTTATGGCAACCTTCCTGTTGTTAAAGGGGACCTATGGAAAGGATGGGGAAGGTCTCCTTATCAGGGAGTCAGTATAGCGATAGGATGTGGGGTAATGGTTTTAAACCACAAGAAAGTAGCTTTAGATTGGATATTAGGTAAGGGGAATGTTCTTTACTCTGAGGGTGGTGAGGCACTGAGCAGGATGACCAGAGAAGCCCAGTGGATGCCCCCATCTGTGGAAGTGTTGAAGGCCACATTGAATTGGGCTTTGAGCAGCCTGGTCTACTGGAAGGTGTCCCAGTCTATAGCAGGAGAGTTGGAATGACATGATCTATGTCCTTTTCAAACCAAATGATTCTATGTTTCTAACAAAACAAGTATGCATCTTAGCTGTCCTGTCATGAAGTTTTCTGTGTTACCAGCTGTACATAAGTGTATCATTTGGCAACATTCTGTTTTTGCATTTCATCTTGTAATGAAACAAAAAGGTCAATGATTTAGAGTTACAGCGAGGAGGACACATTAATATCTAAGGGCCATACCGAGGTTAGTGAGCAAGAGACCCAAGCCATTACTCAAGAGTACAGGAGAGATGATGAAGACTACCTTGACACACCTCTTGCTAACTATGTGCAGTCACAAAAATGAGACCCCCAAAAATTGGATTTCTCATCTTAAGACTTTTGTGTCTTTTTTTTGATCATAATTAAAACCCCAGCTATTTTATTAACCTATCTCTTTGACTCACAATAGCAAAAGCCACTTTTCACCATAAAAATAGATGAAGACAGTTGGTAAAGTAGACATAGGTCAAGACCATAGAAAATTACTGCAGATACCATTTCACTAATATAGGGGTCTAAATTTGGATAAAAAGCTATTGATCCCAGCAGTGCTTATGTGATGCATTCTTGATGATTAAGGAAGTGTTTCTTCAGCAAGGGTCAATGACAATCCACAATCAAAGCAGTTGTCATAATTATGCTACACATTCTGAAAAAAAGGCAATATAAAAAAGAAACAGGTGTTAATACAGGCTGAGCAGAAACCAGAAAAGCAGAGGAGAAAAGACAGCAGATAATGATTGAAATTACAACTTAAGATCAAAGAAACATTTTGCACAACAGCACTGTCTCCCATGGACCCAAGCTGAAATTCAATGCACATTTTTCCATCTCATTGCCACAGAAAAGCAAGTCAGTCCTGGTACGACTTAAGTGCTTTCTATCTGCTTTGCTATATATTTGTGATCAATTGTAGTAGTATAGTCATACTTTCATTAGGTACAAGAATCCACAGCTATACATTTTAATGTAACTGAAGTGTCCTTTGCCTTTCCCTTGTAGTCTTCCCATCCCTACAGCTACAATCTTTTCACATAAATCCATACATATCAGCCCAAAACTATGTGGCAAAAAAGTCTTTTTCCTTTAGGAACAAGACTAGAGGAATAAATTGTGAAGAGAAAGGGGAACAGCCTGGCTAGGAAGGAAGACAGGCTCTGTCACAAGGCAGTTTAATAGCAGACAGAGCTGCTGGGAAGGGCAAAAGCATCACACTGAAATTCTGGAGAAACTCAGTGTATCAGTTGCTGGCCAGGATTTCTGTATGACTGGAAAACCAGGAAACAATCAAAGGCAAAAGAACGTACATTTTCTCTCCTTGGGGAAGTCCTGACAGCTTTTCTACTCACAGGCACAGCTGTAGTAACTGATGAGTGAACGTGGCTACAGCCACTGCCCAGCCTCCGCCCTTCTTGTGTGTTGTACCACAGCTGACCATAAAGCAGCTCAAAATTACAGGATTGAAATCACACAGCAGCTTTGTGGGAGAGCTGAGAACAAATTTCAGGGAGCCTGGGCTCCTGGCCAGTGGCTTCCAGCAGCAGCAGCCTCAGATGTCATACGCAAAGAACAAGCATCTAAAGCATTTGGGGATTTTTTCCCTTCCTCAGATCTGAAGTGGCCTAACCAGCTTGGATATTCTGGTCTGTTTCTAAAATAACTCAGCCTTGGAATAGTGAGGAAAAGTCTTTACAGCATGAGCTTAAAATCAACTCCTGTGTTTATACAAGGTAGTTTCTAATTTTTAGCCACGGGTCATACACATCACCTTGGAACCAGGCAGGAGCTACAAGTTCACAGTTTTGAACACAATTTTAAGAGACCTCTAATTGATAAGTCAGCTGGGTACAGTACCTAAATCTCTGCTTGCATCATTGAATACAATGTTAGTATCCAGAAATACCAAGTCTTGGGACAATGTAATCATCTTGACTTTCGATACAGCAGGAGGATTAGTGTTAATATCACTCCGAATGTAAACCTCTGTCACAATTTCATCTAACTTAGGCCTAAAATTGCATATTCTTAATAAACCAAAAGGCTGTTGCAGTGTCCACTAGAGGATAAAACTTAGAGCTCTCTGAACTTCATTAGCTTTGGAATCTAACATCTGGCAGCTGAACTATCTTGGATTTCTCTGTATTACTGTAGCAATTATTATATACATTAAAAAACTGTAGAAATTTCTGATGTGGTATTTTTCTTTGCTTAGGGTAACCCTTCAAATCATATCATAAATCATTTAAGTCCTTCAGACATCTGCATGTGCTACTTTAGGATGGCCTTAGCTCATTTAATGATATCTTAGGAATACAAAACTCTACCATGGGGTTAAATTCAAATGTCAAAAATACCCGTGTAATTCCAAAAGTGTTGATTCAGTCAAGAGTTTCCCATGGTTTCAACTACCATTTAGAGAATCCACTGAGAATTAGTAAAACAGCAAAAGTATTCCATAATTAAGTGATACGTAATATCCATCAGTGGACTACCAAAGTGAATACATCTCCTGAGTAAACTCTTCACGCACCAAAACTCCCTTAATAGAATGTAAGGAAGTATCACAAATAACTCAGACTATTTCCAGTACTTTTGCTCAATACTGTTTTGTCAACAAGGCAATTTTTCATGTAAGTCTGACATGGAAAAATTCAGCCGCAGAACATATATTAAATATCAAATTAAGCAGTTTTCTGATCGGACTACTTTAAACCACAGGAAAACTTGATCCCATTTGGGTTTATTTGATTGTGCCTGTCTTGCTTTGTCTATCCTTAATCATAAGAAATGGATAAAGCATTTTTTCCATATATTTAAAAGTAGTATTTAAAATTCAGAATTGAGCCAAAGTGCTTATACTAAGCTTCAGTTTTAGAGTTTTGTTGAGTTTTACACTTCATGGAACCATCAGTGGCATATTTTACAGCGCCCCATTTCTCTAGTTCCTTGGCATTTCAGATGCCTTTGTAGCACAACTTGATTATTGCTCTTATTTAGAATCATAGAATCATAATCTTGGAAGTGACCCTTGAAATCATCAAGTCCAACCATCAACCCAGCGCTATTGTTGCATATAGGTAAAATCTTATAAAAGAAAGGCCTTGTAAAATCAGGCCTTATTGCTATTTCAGCTGAACTAAGAGCTAGACTGTTAAGTTCCCATGAGAAAGAATCATGAGTTTGTCTAAGAATCTATTCTTGTAAGAAGGCAGTTTGCATATGTGAAAAATAAAATCTATCCCAAGCGAATCCGCAAAGAAAAAATGTAAACACCTGGTGCAAAGAGAGAGCCTTAGCATGTACACACACAAGTACCTTCTAACCAATGAATTGAGTGGAAAGAAAGTTACTAACCAACTAGGATTAAACATGATGACTTGGAAAACTGTATAAAAATAGGCTATAACATTAAAGTATGGCTTTTGCCACAACGACACACTACCACTGTGTTCAATACTAAATGATGTCCTTTAGTACTATATCCCCAGAGTTTATGAGTATCTCCAGGGATGGTGACTCTACTTCCCTGGGCTGTCTGTTTCAATGCTTTACAAACTCTCGCGCCTGTTTTTGGGTTTTTTTGTTTTGGTTTGGTTTTTTTTGTTTTGTTTTGGGTTTTTTTTAATATGTAATCTAAACCTCTCCTGGCACAACTTGAGACCATTTCCTCCCATCCTGTTATTTGTTACCTGGGAGAAAAGCCCAACTCTCAGTTTCCTACAGCCTCCTTTCACATAGCTATACAGAACAGTAAGATCTTCTCTAGTCTGCTTTTCTGCAGGCTAAAGAACCCCAGCTCCCTCAGCTGCTCCTCATGCAATCTAGTCTCTAGAGTCTTCACCAACTTCCTTGCCCATCTCGGGACTTGCTCTAGCATCTCAGTGTCTCTACAAAAGTGAAGGACCCAGAACAGAACACAAGATTTGGGTATGACCTCACCGGTTACTTCCCTGGTCTTGCTGGCCACACTGTTCTTGATACAAGCCAAGGATGCCACTAGCCTTCTTGGCCTCCAAGGGCACACTGCTGACAAATGTTCAGACACTGTCAACCAGCAACCCCAGATCCTTTCCCACCAGGCAGCCTTCTAACCACTCCTCCCCAGCCTGTAGTGCTGCATTGGGTTGTTGTGACCCAAGGACAGGACCCAGCATTTCACCTTATTGAATCTGATACAATTGGCTTCAACCCACTATTGATTCAACTGTACAGATCCCTCTGCAGAATCCTCCTACCCTCCAGGAGATCAACACTCCTACCCAACTTGGTGTCATCTGTGAACCTGCTGAGGATGTACTTGATCCCCTCATGCAGGCTGCCAAGAAAAATACTAAACAGGGCTGATCCCAATACTGAGCACTCTTTCATGGCCACTTTGTTTTGTCTCTGATCTATCACTTCAAGTCAATAGAGAATTGTTAGCAGTTACGTTTGGAACCAGCTGCCTTTTTCTGCCCTGAAACTCATTCTTACAAATTGTCAGAATGCAGAATTTCACTGCTATTAAAAGATTGATTACTAGCCCTCTTAAATTTCATTATCACCACCATCCAAAATAAACTGCCAAAAACTACCTGTGAAAGACATATACGGCCAGCTTAAGAAAACACTGCAGTCCAACTCTCAGGCAAATGTAAAAGACTGAAGTTTCTTTTCCTACAGTCAGTAGGCCAAAGAAAGTCAAATGTTTTTTCAACTGCACACTTTACAAAATGTTGACAGCACTTCCAATGAGGCCATTATCTCTCAATTTCTGCATATCAGGTAACATAAAGGCTGGAGTAATGCTTGATTATAAACTGGCTAGTTACTTTCATTTATTTTAAAGCCCCAGCTGAACCAAGGGTAACATCACTGTTTTGCATCTTCAGTGCACATTCTGGCAATTAAAGTATGTCCACAACAGTCACTCTGTTGTGGATTCATAATTCACAACACTTGTCATATTATAAATTGAGAAAAAGAAAATAAACATTGTTATATCCATGTCTACAATTTATGGGATAGATTTTTAAAATGTATATACTAGAGCTTTTTGGTCTCTAATCGCATGACTTATAGGGTTGCAGTGCGGTCTCTACAGTCTTCACAAAATTTCTTTCACCTCTGTTTATTTAATTCAATAGCAACCTCTGTGGCTATTTCTACACTGTCTTCCATTGGGATAAAAGGACTTTAAATGGTCCAATATAAATGTGATTTTTTTCATATGATTATAGTCTAGGAATACTCTCTGTACTAACAAAACAACTTCTTTCTAACCAAGATAAACTTCAAATGTACAAACATGTATCTCGTGAAATGCAGAAACTTTAGTTTTGTTTGATATCATCTCAGATGCGCTATAGAAGATGTCTGCTCTCATCAGGGAAGACATTTTAGAAGCTTCAAAAACTGCAATGGTTTTCATAAATCTTCCTATTATTGCTATTATTTTATCTCTAATCATTCATCCAGTTCCTTTACCTGCTGACAGAAAGGGCTGAAATGCAACACTGGATTTTAGTGCATAAACAAACATATATTAGCATCAGACAACAGCTTTAAAAACACCCGACTGTGTTTACACTATTTGCCAGAACAGTGTGAAAGTTGAAAGAGATGATATATCAGTCTCTCACAATGGCAACAATTATCCAAATACCTTTTTCAGTCTACCTCTTCAGAGTGTAATTGAGCTCATAAAATGACAAACAAGTTTACCAAACATCTGCACTGAGCAGGGCGGTAAATGTCACTGCTAGCTTCCTTCATGCAAGGCAAGGGAAGTGTGTTAATGTATCAAGGACCCAGGAAAGAAGCCTGAATATGATGAAGAGAAAAACAGATGTACAAGGAAGTGGTATTCGATGTCTCCTTAGCTGAGGAAAGGGAAGGGGTTTTTTTAGGTCACAGCGTCCAAACAAATATGCAGGTCACCAAACTGCTGTACAGTATTATTCTTCAAACTCACAAATAGTTACAGGAATGTGAAATGTCTAAAAGTGGAAGTTAAATAACTGCACATAAAGCAAAACCAGAACATTTTTAAAACTTCTGGAAACTTTGTATTGCTGGCAGATTTTTAATTAAAATTGGAAAACTTCTAAAATCTACACTCTGCATCAAGTAGAAATTAATTCTGATGCCATATGACATCTAATAAAAAATGGTTTGACTGGATAATCACAATATTTCCTCTTGATCTCACAGACTATGAGTATATTGGCATTTGTATTCTTGAGAACTAGTTTTTTAGGAATAGCCTGGAAGTTAAAAAATGTTTGGAATCCAGAAATTCTGGTTTCATTATACAAAGTTGTTGTAACACAGTTGCTGTATATAAAACACAAAGTATATATATAAATACAACGTGTGTATGTGTGCATATATGTATATATAAACACAAAGTTGTTATAACAGCTACAGATGAAATAGTGAATTGAATCTCAGTTTAGTAAAGCTACTTAAAAAGAAATTTTTAATCTGCATCCCTTATTAAAGTAAAGTTAAACCAATATTCTGACCTTTATAGGTATTTATATATAACTTCAGCACCAATGAGAGCGCCAACATTTACTCTCATTTGAAATAAATAATTTTTTTTTTAAACGGGAAAAATAATGTCAAACAGTAACATAGGTTAAACACAGGTTATATAAGTGATAGTCACCACACCAATGGACACAACTGATTTAAGGGCATTATATGGATTTGGAATAAGTGTTTTATTCTACTAAAATGTTGCTTAGATTCATACAATGTCTGACACAAAGAGAAATACAATTCCACAGAATAAAATACATAGCACTTGGTGTGCATATGCCACTTGCAGAAATTTTTATGCAACTGCCAGCCTTGTCCACCTTTTCCAGGTGGGGAGTCAGAAGCAGGAAGGAGGAAAGTTGTATGATGAAAGCTGCACACATTCAAGCAGCACAGCTGCAAACAGGACACAGATGCCTGACACCTCTTCTGAACCATTAAATCTGACAAGGACCTGCTAAGAGTAAAACAGATCAGCCAAGGATGATCAGTGGCTTTTCAGTGACATTGGCTTTTCAAAACCTTCCTAAAAGAAAGGATCACAAAAAGCTGGGTAGTGGGGAGATTCTTTTGCTCTGTTCTGGGGAGGGATGTCTTTCCAGCTCCCTTTTCCTGCCTTTAATTACCTGTTAATAATCCCAGATATGACAAATTATCTACGTGTCTCATGATTTCTTGCTGTCCACCTTTCAGAATAGTTGGTTTGGTATAGTTGGTTGAGATGACAACCACTGGAATTAAACAAGATGGTCTTGCCTGTCAAACAGGAAGACAGAAGCATAAAAATCTTGACCTATTATGTCAGGAGCATACATTGCTGCCAGAATGTTTTCCAAGTGCAAGAGGGGGAAAAAAAGAACTACTTCATTTTTCTATAAATGTCCTGCAATACAGCCAACATCATCAACATCAGAGGAAGCTGGATCTCCTCAGGAAATGGTGTGTAGAAGCTGTTCTATTACACTTCTATACAGTCAACTCTGAGATGTGTTTCCAAAATGTGTTTTCTTTCAATTTCTCCCTCTCCCTGCTGATATTTTGGCATTTGGCCTTGCACGATCAGCTGCTTCCAGAAAGCTGCATCTTTCTGCTGTTCAAAACTAGGATTTCTTCAGTTTCTCCTCTTTTGACACTTTCTGACATTCAGTAATTTTACAGCCCAGTAGCCAAACCACCAATTTGCTGTTTTTCTTAACACTCTCAATGCAAACTGACCTTAACAACAGTTTAAGGACACATAGTGAAACACAAGACCACTGCAGCTGTCAAAGCTGCTGTCTTTACTATCAAGCTCTTAGAATACAGACTAAAAATTAGAGGACTAACTCTCCTTGTTTCTTTTTAAACATTCAGTTGTCCTATTATTTTTCATCTATAAATGCACTTTGCTGCTAAAAAACATAGGATCAAGTACTACTTTACGGGAACTGTAAACAAAGTCCTTAGCATCTAAGGACTAAGGATTACAAATATATTTTCTTTATAACCCTCTGCTTTTACATGTTTGTAACTGCTATGATGAAATTTTCTTAAGGCTTTAAATTTGGTGCTTCCTGAATTGTGTGAGGAATGTAACATCCTTTTCCATTTTAGGCTCCAAATGGATTTTCCTTGGGTTTCCTGTTCATGTGTTTGTTTTCAAATAGCATTTGCACTTAAAAAATAAGACTGCACAAGTCTGTGTAATCTGCCTTCACATGCACTGTAGGTCCCTCCGTTAGTGGTCTCACTTTGAGTGAGGATGAGCACGCCCAGCGTGCACAGGGAGAGCAAACCAGACAGATGTGCCATTAAGCAAAAAAGGATTCTGACAGAGAAGTGCAGAGGAAATCTTACCCCAGAATGGAGAATTTAGAAAGCATCTAAACTGGAGCTGGAATGAGGTGACTTTTAAGGTCCCTTCCAACCAAAATCAAGACATAACTCATTGACGTCTAATTAAGTTAGCTATTCTGCAGGTTGCATATACCTTTTGCACTCTCAACAAAAGCACCTGCAACTTCAGCTAGTCTCTGCTCAAATAAGTTGCTAGCTGAAGATTCTCAGTGTGATGCAGGGTGCTGCACCATACTAGAGTGCATGTTGCTCAAATAACTTCTCCAAACTTTAACTCCATGATTGTGATGCTAAGATGTCCTCTGATGAAGCAATGGATGGACAAAGTCTTTTTCCTCCTTGTTTTTGTTATTTCATTAATGTACAGAGAACTTTGCATTTATGATTTCCCGGACTGTTCTAATGCTTCTAGAATATAAGGAATGAACCAAAAGAAGTATTGATAACTAATTATCTGTATCTTAAGTACTTTTATTTTGTAAAATAAGATACCAAATGCCAAATGCACTTAGGTCTAGTAAGGTGTTTTTCTGAATTTTTTACATCACTGAGATTAGCACTGCAGCTTCATCAGTGTGCACAAGAAAACTGTAACTATTATCACTAATGCACCCTACATTTAGTTCCTAAGGTATGTAAGTATGTTTTTGTTGAGGTTTCCCTAGTTACAGTGAAGGGAAAAGTACAAGACTTTTTTCCCCACTTTGCCCCCAAACTCTAAGAGGGATGTTACATTTAGAATCTTCATCTTACTATCTGAATGTAACATTGTGTAGCATCAACTTTCAGAAATGTTTGTTCCCCACACATCAGAAGTATGCCCTGAAGGGAGTTTTCCCCTCAATTATTCCTAAAGAATATTTCTATATATCTTTGAAGGTTTCTAAACAAGTTTCTATAACAAGATGTAGGCTATAGTTGAAAATACTGGCACTGATCCTAATCCCTGCTCAACATGGAATGAGTTTTAAAAGCAGAACACACTCTACAAAACAAAAGCCAAGGAGTCCTATTGCCATAAGCCTCAAATGCACCAAGTGCAAAGAGTCAAAGAACATGATTTCTCAAAAGAAAACTCCCTCATGGTTTAAACAGTTCTAAGCTAAAATCTAGCTACAATCCAGCCGATGTTTTTAAATCTTTGAGACTTACCACGTTCAAGATATATGTTGGTCTGCAAAATTCAGAATAGGCTATTTACATATTTTTTCTTCTCTTAATAGCATGAGTCACCTGCAAAAGCCCAGGTCATTGCACATATGTGAGGTCTTTGCTTTTGCCTCTGTAAAACCAGAAGGCTCCAAATACATCAAAGTCAAAGAGACAAATGAAATCTGCATAATTTCCAATATTCTCTATATAGAAAGTTTTAGTTACTTTTATGAGAGATTGCTGAGTCCTTGCCTGCCACTTTAGAGTCAGCCAACATCTTTCTCATTCACCATAAAGTCTAAAGATCATAATAGCAGCTCTACCACAATCCCTAAACACTGAGTCTTGGAATGGTATATCTGACAGCTGGTCCAACACTTCATTGTGAAGAAGAGCAACCTAAATTTTGGTGTTCCTTTTCTGCACAGGGAACAGTGTTCTGTCTGTGGAGGATACAAAACCAATGTAAGGTTGAGCAGTGGGTGACCGTAATCTAAAACTGAAAAGCCAATATCACATGAATATATATGGCCTTCCCTTTTTATTCTACTGCCCAAACCCATTGCTTCTATAAGAGGAAGTGTCTGTTCTTCAGTCAGCAAATTTTGTCACATAATGGTAATTTCTCTTAATTTATTTACAATAGGTAGAAACATTTAATGAAATTAATTGTAACACTAATGAGACAGGTTTATTTCTGAAGAACAAAAGGTTTAATAATGTCTAATTAATAGCTAATTTGCTGTTTGTAGTTAAACAAAAAATAGTCATTGAAGCTTCCTATTGGAATTACCTTTTGATGTTTTCTACTAGAAACAGAAAAATGACTAGTAGGAATCCAGTGTAATACAATTTTAGAAAAGGAAAATATTCACTGTTGGGGAATATGGAAGTTTTTCTTGAAATATATTTCCATATTCAGTTACCTACACTCAGATTTCCCTTTCATCATGATTTCACATAATTTCATCGTGATTTCATCAGTTGTTGGCATCTGCCTCAAAGGAGTTTTGTCCCCTCAATATATCTAGTTTCAAAAAAAGAAAAGAAAAAATTAAAACCATTAAACAAAACAAAACAAAATTTAAAAAAAAGATAAGATTAGATTAGATTCAAATTTTTCACTTGCCAAGTCATTTTACAGGACTCCTCAGCAATGACAGTCTCATGGTTAACTTTTGGAAAAGAACTGGAGATTAGTTGAGGGGTTTTAACTGGCTCACTTCCTAATTAATGTAGCAAATGAGGAATTAAATCCTCCTTTCCCACCCACCAGAAAAATCAAGAACATTATTTTGCAGGATTACATTTTTAAACTATTTTCATAGCAATATTTTCTTAAAATAGTAAAGAATGAGCAAGGAATCTAAAAAACTTCAGGATGGCAAGGAGAAGGGTCAGGATTTTGACCAGGGTTCTTTTTGAGAAAGGAGCAACACTGTGGTCCAGTATTGGGTTTCTGTGATGTTGCAAAAACTTGATAAAAAGTGTGGGGCACTGAAGGTATTGGGTTGGAGCAGAACCCACCTGGAGTGCTGCCACATCTAACTCTTGGATTCTCAATACAGGAAGACTGTCCCTTCTCTGGACTCACTTATTGGGAGCGAGTCCAGAGAAGGGACACAAAATAGTTAATGGGCTGAAGTACCTCTTCTATTTGGAAAAGCGCAGAGAGCTGAGGTTGTTTGTCCTCAAAAAAGAATGCACAAGGGAGACCTTACTGAGGCTTTTCAGCATGTGTAGAGGATGAATAAGACGAGGGACAAACTTTTTAGCAGGTCTTGTTGCTACAGGATGAGGAGAAATGGTTTTAAACTGAAAGGAGATTGACTCAGATTAGATATAAGGAAGAAATTGTTTACAATGAGAGTGGTAAAACCCTGGCTAAGTTGTCCGGAGTGGACAGGTAGGTGCCCCACCCCTGGAAATATTCAAGGTCAGGACAAACAGAGCTCTGAGCAACCTGATCCAGCTGAAGATGTACCTCCTCATTGCAGGCAGGTTGGACTAGGTGACTCTCAAAAACTTTCTTCTAACTTGAACTATAGAATTCTGTGATAAGGGAAAAACCTGCTACAAAGTGTAGCTACTTTATTGCTGTACTCACTGGGATTTATCTCCATTTTTATTCTAGGACTAGGCGCATTCTGAACCGCTGAACAGTCACTACTGAGTGATGAATGAAAGTAAGTGTGATGCAGCCTTATCAGGCAAAACATATTCTTGATTCCTGCTGGGGCAACACACATTTCCCAAGGATTTCTGCTGCTGATTAATATAGTTTAAGCTAAAACTAATATAACATTCACCCCTCTAAGTACAGGTTTCAATTACCATAAAGCAAACAAAATATCAACCAACTTGTACAAAACTTACAGAACAATAAACAGTTAGAATAGCACTAATGCCAGCAGGATCTACTGGAATTCTTTATCAGTGAACAGCAACTTCATATTTCAAAAAACCCTGAAAAAAACCCCCAGGTTGTAGGACTATTTGCTTATGTTTATATAAAAACTAATTAATACTCCACAGGCAGGTGACATAGAGAGATATTGCTACTTCCTCTCATTCATTGTGATCCAGTTCATGTTCTAACTCACCCAACAACAGGCTCCTTGAAAACAGCAAAACTTATTCTTGATTTTTATTAAGTTCAAGATGTAAGGATTGCTCGTGTAAAAGCTTTTTCAGGTAATTAATTAAAGGGACCACAGTGGTAAATACTGAATTATTTAAGAACTAACTTCAACCTCCAGTCAAACCCTGAACATGAAAACATCATGACAGTCCCTATTATTTTGCAACCAAATAGCATCTTACTGATTCTTGGTCCCTGTGTGCTTGTACATTTTATGGCTAACCATGCAGACATCAGTAACTTACCTGGTCCCACTGTTTAACTGTTGTGTTATCCAATATGTTTAACAAAATCTTTTTGTTCACTAAGGTTTAACAACTAAATACCACCTTACCCATATAACATTCTCATCTAATTTCTCTAAGCTTTAAGTCCATGGTGCTGGCTTTAAAAGCCCCAGGTTACTCACGGCTACTACAATTCTGCTCCCCTTTGCCCTCTCATGAACACAATTGTCCTACCAGTAATAAGGACAGGCTTCAGGCATTTCTTTCCTATCCTCTGAAAACAGCCCATATAATTTAGTGTCGTGAAAGATATGCTTGTCAGCATTTTATATGCTGATACCATGAGTTCTGTTCATCTTGATGTGGCAAAGATAAGACTTTCTCCTCTGTCATATCAGTATACTCTGTGTGTGGTTAGATCAGGCTGCGTAAAATATAAGTGTCTGGAGTAATGTTTCCCAGGTGTTCTGATCTTGGAGTAGAGTTGACAAAGGCATGACACTACTGCAAAATAGTGCTCAAGAGAGTTATCTTCCTTAAGTAAAGGTAACCTTACTGCTTATTTCAATGAGACTGTAAATCTTTCTGTTTCTCTCTTATGTAATCTTTATGTTCCTATGACTCATCAAACAGGATTTAAACCCCAAATAAACCTACCTGGATTCATCAAAATTAGAAAAATATGAGATGCCATATTAGCAGAGATTGATAAAGAAACACTGATGCTCCAAAGTTGGATATTTTTTACTATATGAGTCACAAATTTCATTATCACAGCTCCTTACTAAGAACTCTTCATTTTACATAACAGTTCAGAATAAAAAGACAGTTTTTCCAGCTGTGCTGTCCATTTAATTTACATGTACTACTGTCATGCACAGACACTCCAACTTTCACATTTCATTTGAATTGTAACCTCTTTACTAACAGAAAAGTTTCACCTAATTTCCTTTATCACTTTTATTGATGAAAAGTCTGGCCTTCAGACTGAGGTTTAAATCTTTGCTTGCACTGTTTCCCACTTTGTGACTCTTCATTTCACCACTGCAGCAAACCCAGAGGCATACCTCAGCTCTTTCTTCTCAGCCCTGGAAATGCTGTAATAATCTGGTTTCAACAGATGGTCTACCATCAATACACTCAACTATTAAATAGTTGAATTAGAACTTCATGATACCTTTTAACTATGGACTCATTCTGTACATCTTCCCACTCCTTTTTTGCTCCTACTCCCATTGATTAATGCATTGTAGTATCACCAAAATAACTTTGCAGAGCAAACTCTGAAGCTAAAGAAAGCTCTTGATTCATGGTGTGGTGCTCTCACTGACCCCTGCCAAAGGGCAACCACAAACAGCATATCAACTGGGGAGACCAGAAATCCCTGTAAATAGATTTCTTTCAGTTGGCTTTGATTTCTGCATTAAATCCACAGACTTCTTCCACTTCTGTGTTTTCCCATCAGGACATGCAAAACACCACGTAACTATTCACTGGCTGAGAAAGATGATGCAAATAAAGCTACGTTTCAAATTTGCTCCATTACAATCTATGTTAAGGAAATTACAGTCTTTCTTGTGCATCTCTTCCTAAAACTGTTTAATCTTTTTCTTCACTAAATGACAACATGTAGCATTGCAGGTAAGGATGTGGAAGACAATTGACAAAACTGTTACACTGTGTATCCTTTACCTTTTCATCTAAATACAGTTGGTATGAGGTTAATACAGGGTAATGCTGGGGAAAGTGTCAAAATGTGCAATCCATGTCTGCAGTTTATCATAGAATTACAAAAGGATGACAAACACCTCGAAGATCATCAAATCCGACCTTTGATCAATCCTGATCTTGTCAACTACACCACAGCACTGTGCCACATCCAGTTATTATGTTCCCTGTTGCATCTATTCATATTGTTTATAACAGTGTCAAGAGGCTTTTCCAGAAGAAGAAAATCAAACTAAAGATTTTCAAAGCAATTCATTAATTTAAATCCACAATAACAAGATTTTCTATTAGTTCTACATCTTTCTTTGTGCATTCACACTATGAAATCAAACACTATCTGTGAAAATAATGCAGAAATACTAAATTTCATCATTTCTTCCATTTTATGCAGGCTATTTACATAACAAATTACCACTCAGTCAGAATTCCATCCTTTAAAATTTCGTAAAGGAGCAAATTAGTGATCCATGTCTGAAGCAACACAGAACACGTTAATTCCATGGACATATAAGTGGGAGAGGTTTTTCAGCATTAAGTTAATTACTATTAATTTTTTTGGGAAGTAAACAAACCTCAGTGTTTCTTTGTTCCCAAATACCGACACTGACTAATCTGCAGCAAATATTTGCATTAGATACCTTTCCACTCATAAATATAGTAGCGTGTGGTCCTTTCTAAGTCTCAGAGCAATGCAATGTATTGTATTTCACAGAATCAAAGAATCACAGAATGTGTAGGTTGGAAGAGACCTTCGAGATCATCGAGTCCAACCCAGTCCTAACACCTCAACTAAACCTTGGCATCGAGTGCCACATCCAGTCTTTTTTTAGACACATCCAGGGATGGTGACTCCACCACCTCCCCAGTAGGCAGACTTGTTCCAGTACTTAATCGCTCTTTC
>VYXD01005859.1:827-10950 GCA_013397195.1 Hylia prasina
CCCCTCCAGCCTTTTCTAAGCCCCCTTTAAATACTGGAAGGGGCACCAAAGTCTCCCTGGAACCTGCTGTTCTCCAGGCTGACCAGCCATAACTCAGCCTGTTGTGCCTTCTTCCCACCCTGAATGAACATTTTAAATGTGGTGATCCTTGCTGTAAAACAATTCTCTGCTACTTCAGCTACATCCACCTTTTACTTATGTTTATTTATATCCATTTCATAAAGGCATCTGACTTTGATTAAATACCTTAATAATTGAAAGTTTTACTTTTTTGCTCTGTAATTTGTTGAAGTCATTATTAGGAATCTTTGACCTAGATATGTGTTTTATTTGTTCGTTTTAACCGCTTCAAATTTTAATCAGCTTTAAATCTAGTGCTGATGAGCCTTTATGAACTGGTATTTTTGTTGCAGAAGAAACAAGAGCTTTTTTGAGCTTCTTTCTAGAGTCAAGAAATGAAATATTAAAAACCTAAATACAGAAGATTTTTCCAATGGTTAAATCACATATATTTTACAAAATACCTATGTATTTCACAAAATATCCCGTCACTTTATTTTCCACAGAATGGAGAAGAGATCTGTGGCGTAGTGGAATAGCATAGTTGCCCACAAAGGCAGAGCAGACTAGTACAGAAAACTTGCAGCCCATGGGCTGAGCTCAATATTCTCTCCCAGCAGGCCAAAGACAGTCATCTTTGGTGCACAGAGGGGACCTTGTTCATGCTGACAAGGAGAGCCAGGTTCCCTCACTGCAAGTTGTGAGCAGAGAGTTGCCTCTATGTAATAGATCATAACTTTAGCAACCCAGGTATTTAGTGTTTGTGCACTAAAGATTTTTCCTAAGTCCAAATCTCTGTGCCATTTGTTGGCCTTTCAGCTGTGAATCTAGAGAGCAATAAGGTGAAACAACTCCAGAGCAGTAATTCCCTCAGTTTATTCTTGTCATAATTTGGGGTTTTTTTTCTGACAGGATGGATATATTGATTTCATGGAATACGTGGCTGCCCTCAGCCTCGTTCTCCGAGGGAAGATGGAGCAGAAATTGAGGTGGTATTTCAAGCTTTATGATGTAGATGGCAATGGCTGCATTGATCGACATGAACTGCTCAACATTATTAAGGTGAATCACCAGGGGTCTGTTGTGAGAATGTCGGCACCAAGGATGGCGAGGAGAGACAGAGATCTCTGGATGTCAGGGCAGCTCTTGCAACATGTGGTTTATTGCCCAGGTCGTAGGGTACGGGAGCTTCCAGCTGCCAGCCACAGCTGAAGCGTGCCCGAGGAGAGCACAGCGCAAGAGAGCAAGCAAGCGAGCAAGAGGGCAAGAGAGCGAAACTCACAGTTACAATACATTAAATCTTCTTCTCTACTGAATATTCTAATTTACACTAACTAATCTAGTACAAGATACAAAACCTACAGCATTTACATACAGCGTATGAGGACCACTAAATTACCATACCGCACTACATTCCAAAACCTTAAAAGTTAGTTTCGAGTCACCTTTTCCCTGCCACCTTGGCAGGGCCCCTCCCCCTTGGACACCTGCCATCTCTTTGTGTGCTAGGAGTATTGCTTAATCACTGTTTTCCGGACTGGCATTTTACATCTCAAAACTTGCTTTCAATTCTATTTCTCCTGCAGGTTTTATGCTATTAGAATCTCTTGCCAGGCAATCGTACTTGTAGGGCCTTCCTGCCTCATCCTCTCCAACATCTCCCCCTTTCTGTTGAACAACTAAGATACTAGAAATTGTCCTATTCATTATTTTTTGCACACACTCAAGTATACAGGGTAATGGTACTAAAACAATTATTACTACTAAAATAATCAAGCCTATTTTACAGAGTTCCTTTAGCCAAGGAGCAAAGCTCAAATTGTCAAAGAAGTTGTCCAGCCAAGAAGGATCCTCTATTGTAATTTAGTTTGCTAAATCTCTGAAGTTTTGTAACTGCTTATAAGTTCATACAGCATAATCCTTCAAAATCTTCACAGCCATGCCCATGAGCTAATAACAGATAATCCAGGGCGGCTCTGTTTTGCAATGAAGCATGTCTGACAGCCGTGTTCTTGCCTCTTTCCTTAAAGACAAATCACACAATTAAGACCTTTGCTGTTCCCCATATGGGTGATCATGGATGAGACCTTTAACATCATTCCTTCTCTGAGCAGAACTCTCCAGCACCGTATAATGAAATAAGCAGATTTGACAGACTCTTTATCACCACAGCTTATGTTACAGCACAGCTAACCATAACATTGTTTTAGCTGCTTGTGACCTAAATTGCACTTTCCAAGGTTTCAGACCCTGTGACTGTCAGTTGCTATCTCCACAATATGTCCTTTTCCCCATGAGAAGTTGGAGAGCTACTCCCAGTTTACTTTCTAGAATCAGCTCCTACATATCAACATAATAGAACACTTCTGACTCTGGCCGATAGCCTGAAGAATGATTGAGAATGGAAAGGATTATATGCTAATAACTATTGTGGATGGGGTTGGAATTACAGGCATGAAGATCATTATAAATATCTCAGGATTAATTATGATGCAAATTCAGATTATTTTGCACATAATGCAAAAATTACCAAGCTTCAGGAAAGATTCAATGACCCTAAATAAATTACATTTCTGAATATGAAATGTCAAAAAATTGATCTGATAAAGCACTAATAAGATATTAATAATGCACTCTCATCTGGATAAGAATTTTAGAGCTGGGTATCAAAGAGACCTGACCAAAATCAGTACCTGTAGTAACATACAGCCTCCTACTAGTAGCTTGAAATAGAAATATTCAGACATTACAGTGAAGCAACAGATAGCAATAGTTAACACAGAGCTCTTGAGAAACAAGTCCTGTGGGCGACAACTGGTGGCAAGAAATGTATTGTCCTTTGTATTTTGTGGGAATAGTTCAGTGTCTTTTTTGGTAAACTTAGGAAATTGCGGAGATGATATTAGTTTCAGTAAAATAGCATTTGAAAAAGAATTAAGAAAATGACCAAATATCAAAGGGTGAAAATTAGAAAGTGTGTAGTCTTAGAATCAGTATAAAGGCTGTGAAATCACATATTTCATGGACATGTTTAAACAAAGGAAATGATATGTATTGAAATAAAAGAGAATCCTGCACTATGTAGTTACGAATAAGAACTGTAGCAAACAGAAGTGGATAAGGCTTAAAGTTTCTCAAAGTGAAAATGAATTTCCAGTGAGCTTTAGGAAGAAACCAAACACACAGGAAGCAGTATATAAATGGAACTTGGGAAAGTAAGAATAGAAATAAATTACCACAACATACAACAAAGGAATTTCATAATGTCAGGTGAGGAGGGTGTTTGACAGTGTTTCTGAGGCTTGGTGCACCATAAGGTCACAGAGTGGGCCAAAGTGGATCAATCAGGTGATTCTGATTCTGCCATTTCTGCAGCACTTAAACTGAACCTAAGCAGAATTAGGCCTGCTTTCTGGGTTTTGCTGCTCATTCCTTGCTCTAGAGCTATGCTCCCTTTGCACCCTTCAGTGCCATCCATAAGGCTTGATGATTTCTGTTTTGTTTTCTATGATACTGGTTCATTTGTATGGGGAAGGTACCAGGCATGACTGTCTTATTATGAATCTATGCTGACGCATGGAATCAGTTGGGAAGTTGTCAGGCAGCTTCTCACTCTTGCTCTTTTATTTTAGGCTATTCGAGCTATTAATGGTGGTGACCATGAAACTAGTGCAGAAGAGTTCACCAACCGAGTCTTCAACAGGATTGATGTAAACGGCGACGGTAAGATTCCTGCCTTTGTCATCCAGCTCAGACAGTCTCTTTTCTACAGAGTAACATCCACTTTTTCCTTTCTTGGTTGAACTTTAGGCCTCTTCACTTCATATTTTCTTTCTGTTTGCATTCTCAGCCAGTAATGCATTCTCCATGGACCAAAAAGGATTTTTCTCCTGGCATTATACGTAACCAGTGTGACAGGCATTGTTCCCTCTGCTGAGTCTCAGCTTTGTTCTGTCCACATGAATTTGGTAGTGGGGTTTTGGAGTGGTGTTTTGTTTTCCTTTTTGTATGTTGCTGTGTAGCTCATGCCAGTTAGAAGTGGGAAATATTAACAAATGTCCCCACATGTTCCTAAGTACTTTAGCATGGAAAGAAAGAACTGGAATTTAATGTTGAAGTTCAGAGTTTCTTCTGGGTCTGCTGCAGGCAGTACAGCAAGAACATGAAGTGCTCAGTCAAAAGTTGGTGAAGTGTCACTGTGGTCCCTGTATGTCCCCAAGGGGTATCTCTCTCCTTGCTACTTCAGGTGCTCATTACTTTCTGACAGGCTCTTTCGTTATTCCAGAATAACTCTGCTGAGCTGCTTCCCGGCACAAGGGCTTTTTGGCCTGGGACAGAAAAATTTGTTTCTGCCTGTCACAGCCTCCTTCTGTCAGTTCTTTTATCCTTGAAAACGGGCAAGTATAGGGCAGGTTAGTACTAGGGCAGGTTGAGCCATAAAGGATGCTATGATCCCACTCCTTTAGCTGCCCACTTCTATTGTTCTTCCTTATGTACCTCTTCCCTTGTATGGGGAAAAAGGAGGAAGCAGGTCTTGTCTGGATACTGGGGATGTTTCATAAAAGCTTAAGAACACTCTGAGGTCTTTAAAATAGTGTCTTAGAACAGTGCCTATATAATATTTGGTCTCTAAAGTTAGATTACTTTAGAGACTTTAGATTACTTGTACCTCTTTTCCTGTCAGATGTGGATTCTGATGCCTTTTATTTGTGTCTGACACAGGTGAACTTTCTCTGGATGAATTTGTGGAGGGAGCAAGGAAAGATGAGGAGTTCATGGAGGTTATGATGAAAAGTTTGGACCTGTCACACATTGTGGCCATGATAAACAACCGTCGCCATAGTGTATAAATCAAGCTGGGAGAAAATGCTGTGCCAATAAGACAGAAACACAAGGAAGGATAAACAACATAAACAACATTTTTCAAAACAAAATTTCCATAAATACGAATATGGAAGTAGGAACAGAAAGGCACTGCTATATTTGTGTATCTGAGTGCATGTTTCTGTACAAATACTGAAGCGTAGCCACATAAATGCAGGGCACATTCAGAAAAACTGAATCTGGGTGGCAGTATTTAACTTGTCTTTCTAAAATTTAAAGCCCAAATTTCAGGGCAGAAATTTTTCTGTGTCCCAGATTATCACCTTGAAATGGTCTAAAGGTAATGCCAAGTTTGTGAACAGCCCTAGTAGAACTGGGTGGTAGAGTGTGGACGAAATATTCAGACATACAAAATAAGAGTTTCAAGCTGTTATTAGTGTAGAGAACTATCAAAAGAAGGTAACTTGCACAGTTCTTGTCATGGTGTTGGTTCACAAACACCAGCATGGTTGTCCATACCAGATGTGCTTGGATTTGATAGTCTCTACAGACACAGCTTTAGTCATAAGATCAAAAGAACTGAAAGAAAAACCAGTCTGATAGTGACAAATCTGTCCTCAGCTGCAGCTGTTTGAACTTTCTGTGATCAAAGAACTCTAGCAAACAAGTTAACATTTTGGAGCAGCTTCTGTAATGAGAGAAAATATGCTACTCAGTTTCCCAAAGTAGAATAATTACTTGAGAGATAAAATCTTTTATATACTCACGGTCCTACTTATTCTCCTCTCATACAACTGAGTTGCTGAGAATGTTCAAGGCCACACTGAACAAGGCTTGGAGTAACCTGATCTAACCCCATGGCATGGGGCTGAAACAAGATCATCTTTGATGTCCCTTCCTACCCAAACCATTCTGTGACTCTACGATAAATGAAGTATTTGAAGATTATCATAACATTATTGCCTCACACATCCTTTATTGGTCTTTCTTCTTGTTCTTGAGGAGACAATCTAATCGAAAGAAACAACTCGCCAAGGTGACTTGTGAATTATGCTGTTCATGTGAATGCTGGAGTGAAGCTGATACTCTAGATCAGTGCTGCCATAAATCACTGATTTTGTACACGATGGGAAGAGTGATACAGCATGGACTGAAACCCATCAAACTGTGTCTTGTTCACTGTGCATTGGATAAGGTCACAATCAAAAGCTCCTTTTAATCTGGGAAGAGAACGAGAGAGAAAGAAGAATGCAGGAAATGTTCAATGGAGTGCCTACGCCATAGCTGGAATGTTTTTCCTGTGCAGGAGGAAGAACTTACAGACCTTCAAACTTTAGATTGTAGTTATTCTTGCGTATATTTAGGCTTCTGTGATGTTCACGGTTTGCATGGCAAGGTTTTGGTACCAGGGAGGCTACAGGAGTGGCTTCTTTGAGAAGCTGCTGGAAGCTTCCCCCATGTCTAGCAGAGACAATGCCAGCTGGCTCCAGGATGCCACTGGCCAAGCCTGAGACCTTCAGCTGTGGTAGTAACACATCTGGGATAACATATTTAAGAAGGAAAAGTTATTGGGCAGAAGCAATTGCAGCCAGAGAAGTGAGGACTGAGAATATGTGAGAAAGTTCTGCAGACACTGAAGTCAGCTAAGGAGGGGGAGGAGGTGTTTCAGGTACTGGAGCTGAGATTTTCCTGCAGCCCATGATGCAACCTGTAGCGAAACAGGTTGTCCTGGAGCGCATGGAGGTCTGCAGAAGGGAAGCAGAAATCCACCTGCAACCTGTGGAAGAGCCCCATGTTAGAGCAGGTCCTGGAAGGACCTGTGGAAAGAAGAGCAGGTTTCCTGGTAGGACTTGTGACCCCACAGGGAACCCACTTCAGAGCAGTTCCTGAAGGACTGACCCCAGGGACAGCAGCACACACTGGAGCAGCTCATGAAGAACCACAGCCCATGAGAACGACCCATACTGGAGAAATTAATGGAGAACTGTGTCCTGTAGGAGGGATCTCATGCTGCAGCAGGACAAAGACTCCTCTTCCCGAGGGGGAAGCAGTGGCATGAACTGACCATAACCTCCGTTCTCATCTTCTTGCACTCCTGGTGGGGAAGAGGGAGAGAATCAGGAATAAAGTTAATCCCGGGAAGAAGAAAGGGATGGGGGAAAGGTGTTTTAAAGATTTGTTTTACTTCTCATTATCCTACTGATTTTGACTGGTAATAAATTCAATTAATATCCCCCTTTTTTCCCTGTGATGGTAATCGGTGAGTGATGTCTCCCTGTCCTTAGCTCATGAGCTTTTTTGTATTTTATCCAGCTGAGGAGGGAAGTGATTGATAAAGAGGCTTTGGTGGGCACCTGCCATCCAGCCAGGGGCCACCCACCACAGTAGTATTCTGAACAAAGTGTCTGGACTTTCATTGAAGGGAAGATTTAGTAAAGGAGATTTAGTAAGTACTGTCATTGGAGCATGAGTGAGTGATCATGTTTAGAGTAGCCACCAAGAGTCTTCTAGGCAGGCTCATGCTCCAGACCCTACTGGCATGTGCATGTCTGCAGTCTTGGAGCTTCTGCAAGGAATCACAACCTGGTGGTTGAAGAACTATCATGTGAAAAGAAAAGACTTCCTTGACCCTTAGTATTTCATTTGTCTGTCAGTGCCCCGGGAAAGCTGAGACCCTTGTGCCAGACCAGTCTGTCAGCATACTGTTACAGGCACCCTTCGTTGAGCAGTCCAGCTGGATTGGAGAGAAATTTGACTGACATTCAAGGAAACAGGCCAACAGCGTAAGGGAGACTCCTCAGCAGGTCTTCCTATTTTATGACCCTTCAGTGGGACTTTCTATTTGAATATGTTAAGGAGTCATGCTAACAGTTTATGGAATTATACTCTTTATAAATATAAAATTGTGATAGGTTAAGATTCAGGGATTGTTGATGATGGTATCTGTCAGTGATAGCATTTGACTGCAAAAACTCATTCAAAGCAATATACAGACAAGCTGTAGTCCCTGATAAAAATATTCAGCAGGCAGAGTGCTTTTCTAACCCAACAGGTGTTCCTATGGGGGAGAAGACAGGTTCAGCCCATTGACTGATCCCAGCAGTTATGATGGAGCCTTCCCTAACTTCTTCTCCCATTCTTGGCTGTTTCTTTACATTTTGGTGAAGCTTGAGTGACTGTAGTCATGCATATATTTGCTACTGATTGGTGTAAAATTCTATCACTTTTAAAGATACAGTAAAAAAAAAAGTATGGAGCTCGTGCCCAGTGAGAGGTGGTCGTACCTTGAAGGCAGCTAACTTTGGGATGGAGGTGTGCATTAATATTACAATTAGGCTATAATGAACCACATTCATCTGAGGAAAGCAATTTTGCCACAGTTGCTGGCTTGGCAGTAAGACATCTCCTCTCTCACAGCTGCTATGCAGTTAATCAGCTTCAAAGTACCATCAAGTTGGGGCTCCTGCAAGGATTTCAGCAGAGCCTGGTCGTGGTGACTCCACTCTGCTCCATTCCCTTTAGCAGGTGCTTATGGTTGTATGGGGAATCATCATGGAGCATGACAACCAAGTTCCATTCTGGAAACGGCACCCGTATTTTACCCTAAAATTTCTGTCCCGTTATGACTCCTGTTAGGATATAAATATAACTTCTCAGTTTTCCCTGATTTTACCCCCAGTCATCTTTCCACACAAACACTGCTCCAGTCTCCAGAGGATTACTGTGAGGAGATGTGAGCTCTGCTGTCCCTTTGGACTTTCTCCTTTGAGGAAGACAGAGGTTTTTGCCCAAGTTTCTTTTGAACCCGTCCTGCTCTTGTTACAAGTCCTCAGTCTCCTGCAGTTTTGTGGGTCAGTCACATGTTAAACAGCACAACCCACTAGCATGCTCCATTTGTGAGGGGAGACAAGAGAAGAATCTCTCTGCTCATACCAGACCTGCAGCTGCCAAACTCGACCAAAGCACCTGAGGAGCCCCAGAGACTGATGCCACAGAAGGGAGGTGATGGAGGACAGCACAGCAGCCAGCCTGCCCTCCATCTGGGTGTGAATTGTCAGCAACATCCCACCACATCTGGCTCATGGTGCCACCCTGGGGATTCCCCCTACCTTTGGGCAGTCCTAGCTGCTGCAGCTCACTTAACAGAGACCGTTTACACAGTGCTTGGCTACATTGGAGAGGATGAAGCTGAGGACAGCAACGCTGACTCTGCAGACGGGAGGGAGGGTGAGCTCTGTCACCTTGGGAAGGCATCCCCAGACGCATTGCTGCCCATCCCTGGAGCATGGCTCCATCGGGGGACTGTGGTTAAGGACAGCAGGGCTCACCTAACTTTACATCTAAGCTCAGCTTCAGAATCTTGTCATACTGTGGCAGAGCAGAGCATCACAGTAAACACCAGCTAACACACTCACTGCCAGTGTTAACACTAACAATTCGTACCTAAATATTAATACTAATAACACTTACTGTGCATATTATTACTACTAGTAGAGGCCGATAGCATTCTTAACGCTGAGGCTTGCATGAAGAACACGAGATCAATTAATATTGCTGATTATAATATTGTAGTGTTGAAACACTGGGCCTCAACTGCGGTAGCCCCATACTTACCTGGCATCCCCCAGCAGGTGCCACAGCACCTGGGCGCAGACCAGCTTCAGCTTCATCGAGAACTGCGGGGGAGGAGGGTGAGCAGCGGGGGCGCAGCAGGCGAGGGGCGGGGACTTGAGTATTTTGGCCAGGGTGCTGATCTCGGCCAGCACCCAGTAGCGGCAGCCCAAGTCCCCGCACAAGCGGAACCACTGCGGGGAAAGAGGCGCCTAGAGCCCGCAGCGGGCTCTGCACGTCCTCCCCGGTCCTCGCCGCCGACCTACACCTCCGCACCATGTCGCCGCCGCTCGCCGGTCCGCGCTGCTACCGCGGAGTCCGCCTTGCGACCCGGAACCACTCCCGGCCGGGCTGCCAGCTACGCCCCTTCATGTCCCCTGCCCCGAGTACCGATGGGGCGCTCCGGTAGAGGCTCTGCGGGGGCCTTTTAGCCGGGGCCTGGGCACGAGAGAGGGTCGGAGAAAGGAACGGGGGTCTCGGGAGCGGGACCCAGAGCGCCCGCGGACCCTTCGACCGCCCCGGGCTAGGTCCAGCAGAGCGCCTCGCGCTCCCATGAGCTGCAGCCCCACAGCTTCCAAGCCCCGCCAATCCCGGGCCGCCTTTCTCCGCTCTGTCCAATCACAGCGGC